>JAPYZK010001121.1:0-32786 GCA_030522785.1 Platygaster equestris | reverse complement strand
CAATGGAAATTGAATGAGAACTCAATGGGAACTCAATGGTTATTTTCAAAGGATCAATGAGAATTGATAGAAATTGACGGAAATCGATAAGAATTGATGGAAATCAACTGTGATTGATGGGTATTGATGAAAATTAATTCAAAACTGATAGAATTCTATGAAAAGTGATGATTATTGATCGGCATTAATGGAAATCGATGATGGAATCAATAGGAATTGATGGGCAATCAATGAAAATCGATGGGAATCAATAGGAATTGATATAAAATTATTATAATTTTTTAGAAATCAGTATGACGTGATAAGCATCAATGAGAATCGATGGAAATCAACAGCAATTTATGGAAATTATCGAAGGTCAATAGCGATCAATAAGAATTGATAAGGAGTTGATTGAGATATTCATAAGAATTAATAGTGATTGAGGGGAATAAATGGAAATCTATAGGAGTTTGCAAAAATTAATAGAAATTAAATGGAATTAGTGGAAATCAATAAAAATTGATAGGAATTGACAGGAATTGATTAGAGTCAATAGGAATCGATACAATAGTAAATTAGAGTATATGCATGAGAATTTATAGGAGTTGACGAGAATGCATGGAAACTGATGGGAGTCGATGGGAATTGAAGAGAATTGATGGAAACCGACAGGACTTGTCGAGAATCGACGATAATTTATATGAATTTGAAGGAATCAATGGAAATTTATGAAAGTCAATAGGAATGAATGGGATTAGATGGAAATCGATTGGAATTGTTCGGAATCAATAATAACCGATATAAATTTGAAGAAATCAATGGAAATTGATGAACAATCAAACGATCAAAACTTATGGGAATTGATGGGCATCTATAGAAATTGATAAGAAATTATGGGAATAAATGAGAATTGACGGAAATCGATAACAATTGTTAAAAATCAATAATGACTGATATACATTGGAAGAAATCAATAGAAATTGATGAGCAATCGATCGAAACTTATGGGAATTGATGGCAATCTATAGAAATTGATGATAAATGATAAAAAACTGATGGACGTAGCAGTGGCGGCGGGGATGGGGGGGGGGCGGGGAGCAACATTTTTCTCATGAAATATTGGATCACTTTTCCACTAATTTAATTGAGAATACGAATTCCCAAAAACTATCATTTTCGAAGCACTTCCATCAATTCATCATTTCAAATTTTTTTTTTCTTGTTTTTTCTTCTCCTACGCAGAAACGGCCACATGTTGACTCACAGAAACAAAAAGCCTTACGAGTGCAAAGCCGAGGGCTGCGGGAAATCGTACTGCGACGCGAGGAGCTTGAGAAGGCACACGGAAAATCATCACGCGGGGGTGAAGGTCAACGAGAGCGCGAGTCCCAGCAGCCCGGCCACGGGCCCGAACACGCCGAACACCCCGGGAAGCAACCCCAGCACACCCAGCACGCCGGGCCCGACGTCCACGCAAAACGGACACGCTCATACGGCCTTGAAACAGCTGTTATCCACGGAACCCACGCAGTCACAGCAACACAAGGTCAGTGAAGGTCAAATTTTCGATGATGGAATGATTTGGATAGAAATTAGGTGATTTTGGAGTGATGGAATCGGAATTTGGGCGTTTTTTGGGATTTGGGTTTGAAATTGAGAGGTTTTGAGGTTTTACAGTTTTTAGGTGAGGTTTGATGGTATTCGAAATCTTTCAAGAACGTTAACATTTAGACATATTTTGGTATCATTTCTGGAATTTGGAGGAATTTTTGAGTGTCTAAGATTGAATTCATCCTTAATGGATGGAGCGATAATTTGACAGCAGGATTTTGGTACTTGATCCGTGAACCACTGAAGGAAATCTTGTTTATCCTTTTTCAATTCGGTTGAAATTTTTATGGTGAATTCCTCGGTTGTTTGCCTGGCATTTTCCTGCTCGAACCATTCTCCCGATTACACGCAGTTGCACTTGGAACATTTTAATCTAAATCCCGACAGCATAGCAAACAACGGACAAACGAAAAATCAACAGAATAGGTTGTTGCAAAATAAATCGAATAGCGATGGTGAAATATTGCGATATTAGGTGGAAAGACAGCATGAATTTTTATGCAATTTGATGCTTTTTATGTGGTTTTGTGATTTTGTTGAGTTTCGAGAATATTTTTCGTAGTTCACAAGATGTGTTTACGGAAGTTTACAGTAGTTTACAAGAAGTGTCCACAATTTTGTGGTTTTCGAATTATTTTTAGCATTTTTCAGTAGTTATTGGAAATTTTGGGGAATTTTTTCGTGATGAGATGAGTTTTTTGAACATTATCGAAAGGTAACTTGTGTTATGTAAGGGCGCTTTGGATAATATTTATAATTTTTGCTAAATGCTTTATCGTTTTGGGAAGAATTTTTTGAATTGTAGAAAATTTTAGAGTATCATTGAAATTTTGATGAAATTTCACAAAATAGCCAATATATTGCTTAAAAAATGAATTTGTGACGATTAGACAGATTTCTCGTGAACATTTTTTTACGAAGATTGAAAGTAAGATGATATTTTTGAAAATCAAGTATTTTGAAAATTTTGAAGACTTTAAAATTTATTTTTATTCTTCTCATTTCGGAAATTTCAAAAATTTTGATGAAAATGTCCAAGGTCTTTGAAATTGATGTAATTTCAAAAATTATTCAAGTTTCGAGGATTTCAAAGATTCTAAATAATTAAGAAAATTCAAAAAAATAAGTAAAATTGGCGAATATGTCAAAATTAAAAAAGAAAAATTATCTATCACAGCATAAAACATAAATATATTTATATAATGTATCATATAAATTAATTTCCTAAATTTGTGAAATATATTGGATCTCAAAAAATACTCGATGATTAAATCCTAAATCCCCTTCTGCGTTCCAAATTGAGGAACGTTAGTTATAAAGACGTGCCTTGCATAACCACAATAATGGCACTAACATTTCTCATCCGAGAGTTGAAACTTGATCTCGAATAAAGGTTTATAGAACCGTCGTATCCCAAATGACGCGGCTTAGCCGAAACCTGCCAACCCCGATCGCTCGCGATTATGCTAGTTACACCAGTTACATCGTGCCCTCATCCACTGATATCGCAGGTGCCAGTACTTCGATCCTCAACAGATTACTACTTTTATTCGAGCATAAACTCAATTTCCCTAAAATCGAGATCTCAGCCAGTCGTTTCAGAAATTTCTTATAATCTCGCAGCACTCGAAATCGACTTATATAAAATTTCGTTAAATTTCGGAAAGTACGTTAAAGTTCCAAAATTTTTGTCTTTTCCGAAAGTTTTGATTAATTCCCCAACACTTATATTATTACATGGAATATACAGTCGAATATTCAATATTTGATTTTTCAAATTCCAAAAAGTGGACGAAATTCAGATCGAATGAAAAACGAAAGAAAATAAGAAATTTAATGACCTGATGTTTTCCAAATTCTGATTCAAAAATTCAATGACTAAAATAAAAAAACATGGTCTCAAATTTAAGACTCTAAAATTCGAACACTATAAAAAAATTTAATTATTCAAAGTTGAAAAACAGGAGAAATTCATACTTTCAAAAATGTAAAGTCAAATATACTTCCAAAAACCTCTGAAAATTTACCACAGCTTTCTTGAAAACTCTGCTAAAATCTCATAAAATACTTCAAAACTCAAGAAAACCTACAAAAATCTCGTTAATCCTCGGAACAAGTCATCTCGATAAAGCCCAACTGCGCGGACGTTGTGTCTCGCACGCAGCTTTTCGTGTATCACAAAATTCCGGAGAGATGAAAATTGGAAACGGGGCAGTCGCGCGCCCCGTGGCCAATCAACGGCGAGTAATCTGGCTGAGATTTCGATCTCTAATTAGCTGTACATCAAATGAACGCGCCTCGCCGAATCTGCGAGCGTCAACTATGAAACCGAGCGTGCCAGCGAACCAAAGACCGGCGATATCGAGCCGTTACGCCGCTCTCGATCGGTATCGCAACGTGCATTTACGAAGCTATAGTTCGCCTAATGGAAACGACTCGTCGTTATCGTTCGTTTGATTCGATACACATCAAAAGTCGTGTTTCGTATAGTGCGATGCGTAATGTCCATTCTATAGGTATAAATTTGAATGATATTGAATTTAGAGATACAAATGAAACGGGGAAATGGTGGTTTTTGATAGTTTTTGTACTTTGGGAGAAGTTTTGGAGATGTCTGAGAATATTGAGTACTTTTTCGATTGTTTTGATAATTTTCGATGTTTTTTTCGATTTTAGAAAATTTTTAGAAGAATGTCGGAAATTGTGTGCAGTGTCCAGATTTGTGACATTTTTGGAAAAATTCAGAAACTGCTTACTAATTTTTTTGGACACTTGAAAATTTTAAGGATTTTCATAAGTTTTTGAAAGAGTTTTGGAAAACTGAATTTTCGAAAGTGATCTACTGTTTCGTGAATATTTGTCTCATTTTCTGAGGATTATTCCAAATCAGAATATTTTATCGATTGATGGAATTTCCGACAATATTTCATACATTTTTTATCTTCTCAATTTCTGATGCTTTTTTAAAGATTGTATGAAGTTTTTAAATGTATATTGAAAATTCCCTACAGTCTTTAAATTTTTTACATTCTCGGGAAAATCTAGAAAATGCTTATTAATGTTTTCGGACATTTAAAAATTCTACTGGTTTTCATATTTGTCTGAAGGGTTTTGGAAAACTGATTTTTTGAAAGTGATCAAAATTTCTCGTAAATATCGTAATTTTTTCTGGAAATCTTTCCAAATTGGCATATTCTATTGATTAATGAAATTTTTGATAAAATTTCGTACATTTTATGTCTTCTTTTCAATTTGCGATATTTTTTTATATTCAATAGGATTTTTAGAAAAATATCGAAAACTCTTCAGTATTCACATTTTCTACATTTTCGGAAAAATCTGAAAAATGCGTATCAATTTTCTGAGGCACTTAAAAATTCTTTTGTAAGGAGTTTTGGATCCAATAACAGAATTTTCAGAAGTGATCAAAATTTTCCGTTAATATTGTCTAATTTTCTTAGGATCATTCCAAATTGGAATATTCTATAGATTGATAAAATGTCTGACAATATTTCACACACTTTCGATCTTTTGTCCAATTTTTGGTGTTTCTTTTTTGATTTTATAAAATTTTACAAAAATCATAAATGATTTCCGGCAGTATTAAAATTTTTTACATTTTCGAAAAAATCTACAAAATGCTTATTAATTGTTTGAGACACTCGACAATTCTACAGATGCTCATATTTTTGAAGTAGTTTTGGAAAACTGAATTTTTGAAAGTAATCTATATTTTGCGTATATATTGTTTTTCTTTTGTCTTTTTTCCAGGGGTCATTCCAAATTGACATATTCTTATAATTAATGGAATTTTTGACACATTTCATTGATTTTTCATCTTCTTGTCAATTTTCAATGTTTTTTTCGATTTCATAGAATTTTACAGGAATTTTCGATAATTTTCTGCATAGTTTGAATTTTTTACATTTTTGGAAGAATCTGAAAGATGCTCATCAACTTTTTCAGACACTTTAAAATTCTATAGATTCTCATATTCTTCTAAGAAGTTTTGGAAAACTAGTTTTTTGAAAATGATCAAAATTTGTTGTAAATATTGTCATTTTTTCTGGAGATCATTACAAATCGGCATATTCCAATAATTAATGGAATTTTCGACAATACTCCATTAATTTTCGATCTTCTACATTTTTTATGTTTTTCTCGATTTAATAAAATTTCACAAAAATTATCAAAAATTCCCTGCAGTGTTCAAATTTTTCATATTTCCTGAACAATTTTGAAAATGCTAATTTATTTATTTAGACACCCAAAAATTCTACATATTCTTACATTTTTCGAAAATAATGAATATTCCAAAACATATCATGAAAATTAACAGAATTTCCTATACTTCCACTGATAAATGACCAATCATGATCGCAAATCAAATTATTCAGGATATTTTAACTTCCTCGGATCGTAACTTCTAATGCAGAATTTCAGCTGATTGCACTTTAATCCTCACTTCATATCTAAAAAAAAGACAAAATGATGTCGGTTTAACGAGGCACGCTCTTTTTTCTCCTCGTTTCCTGTGCCCTACTTTCAAGGTATTCTTCAGTATTCTCGGATTGATTCGTTCCCTTGCGACCTCACTTTTCAAATGTCCAGCAGAGTTCAATGAATCTCATCAGTTACAAGCAAACTCCTTACCCTGCACACTCACACTTTCCCAGCGAGATGGAAAGACTCGTACAATGGGAATCGTAAATGAATTTTTTCGAGGAGAAATTTTCATCCCTGGGATCTTAATCATGGTTAAATAGAGACCGGATTCAATTAAGACAATGTTCGAGTCGAAATAAAGAAGATTTAATGAAAGCATGAATCATTTAGTGGAAGAGCTTTTTCTTAGTGATGGTAATGGATTACCAACTCTAGAAGTTTCGCAAAATTGAATCGACAGCTTTTTAGCGGAGCTTTGGACAAAGGAAATCGGCTTTTGTTGAGCTTTTTGGGAGGGTGTATGATTATTGGAGGGTTAGGCAGGATTATTCGTGTTCAGACGAGTATTTAAGATTATAATTAAGTTTGACTGGAAGTTGATGAGCTACAATTTGAAATTATATGAATTTTGAAAATTTTTGGGGGTTTTAAAATTATTTGTGGAAAATATTAGAATGTGAAAAGTTCTTCTCGTAAATGAATTGTGTTGAGACGATAATTTTGGGAATATCATTATATTCCGGCTCATTCTTCAAATTTTTTCTTTATCTTCGAAAAAAGAAACATTCCAAACTCTTGAAAGTTTTTGGAAATTTAGTCCCCAAAATCAAGATTTTCCTTCGTAAGACTCTTAATCTCTTCAATGAAAAATACATTTCTGGAAATTTTTTGAATATCCAGCATTGGCACAAATTCCGAAATGCACGAAAATTTCTAGAGATTTCCTAAATTCTTGGAGTTTTCGGAATTATTTTGATTCTCAGTATTCTCTGAATTTTTACGAATTCTATAGTCCTTGAAACTTCTGGAATTTTCAAAATTTTAAGTATTTTCGAAGTTCAGGAAATATTAGAAATGTTCATAATTTCCAAAGTGTGAAGAACTTCCAACAATTTTGAAATTTTCGGAATTCCATTAAATTTCCAATATTCGAGATGGTTAAGTTTGTTAAAACTTTCGAAATTCTTGAAATTAGAATCTTTCCAATTTACAAAATTCTCGTTATTCTCGGTAATATCAAAAATTCAGACATTTTCGAAAATTAACACAATTTTTCAAATTGCCAGAATTGTTATAAATGTTAAAAACCTTTATAATTTCCGAAATGTGAAGAATTACCAACAATTCGAAAATATTTTGAATTCCACAAAATGCCTAATATTTTTTAATTTCACAGAATTTCGAAAATGAGGTGTATTATTTAATTGATTTTGGGAATCAATTAAGTTTAAAAAATGTTTATAATTTCTGAAATGTGAAGAATTCCCAACAATTCGAAAATTTTTGTAATTCCACACAATTCCTGATATTTTTGAAATTTACAGAATTTCGAAAATTAGGAATATAAATTTAAAATTTTTCGAATTTAGAAAAATGCACGGAAATTCGTACAACATTCACAGAATTTTCCAAAACTCTCAAAACTTATAAGATCCTTTTATTTGCCAAAATTCTTAGAATTTGTAAAATTCTCAAAATCTCTTTCTAATTTCAAACATTTCCCAAATTCAGAAAATGTGCAAAATATCAAGAGTTTCCTACATTTTGGGAACTTTTGAAATGTCACTAGAATTCCTATTCTTCTAAAAATTTCCTCAATTTTTGAAATTTCCAAACTTCTTGAAGTTTCCGAAATTCACAAAAGTTTCCGTAATTATTAATGTTTCTGAAAATTATTGTAAACGGAATAATTATCATTTACGGAACTATAAAATTTTCTGGAACTCTCAAAATTTTCAGAATCCTACAAATTTCTGAAATTTGTGATGATTCAGAAATTTTCTTGATAACGTACGTTTTAAAATTTCATGAATTTTGAAAACTGCTAGACATTTTCAAAATATTCATATTTAAAATCTAAAAGCTCCCCTCGTAATCTAATTGTATTGAAAATAATAATTCTAAGAATACCATTGAATTGCTGTTCATTCCTCAAAATGTATCCTTATCTTCGAAAAAAATCGTTGAAAACTCCAAAAAGTGTTCGAAAATTTCGTTCCCAAAACCACGACTTTACCCAATAACACTCTCAATCCTCAATCAAAAGATATAATCCGTACAACCAGCGAAACCCCCAGCATCAAGTGAAAAACGAACAAAAAAGTCCCTACCAAGCTCCAACGCGGAAAGATTGGAGCAATTCAAGGAGCAGGGGATACTCGTCACGAGCGTGATATTGAGTTAGAACAAAGATGGCTCAAAGTGCAGATAATAAAATTTCACGAGCAAAAACTCGGTTACGACTCCGGGCATTGAAACAAAACGCGAGCGGGGATGAATGGAGCTGCCACCAGCTATGAAAACTTTTCAGACGCGGCCGAAGCTACAATTCACGTGGTCGTGCTTTATCGAGTTGCGACAGTGCCGGTTTTGCTTGTCGTAAAAGAGAATCGCGGCTTTCGCTGGGATGACATATTGCGCGGAAGCAACGTTCGGAAATAACAAAGACAGTACATTAATTGCGCAGTTGGAAAGGAGATAACGTTCTAACATTGGGAAGGGATGATTTTTTTTGGACATGGCGTTGAAACAAGAATAAGGGTGGTTTTTTGGCATCAGGGAAGTTTTCAGTTTCCTCTTCATTGACAGTTACGAGCTTTAGTGAAATTCGAAATTCACAAAATTTACGAAACAGTTTTTTCATGGTGTATAATTTTTGGACACTTACGAAAGAGATTCAGCAGAAATATAAAGGTTAACTTTCCACGTTCAGAAAAAATTACGTTCCAGCGTGCATGCCTCTATTTCCCTCCTAGCCATTTGAGGGCGACGTTTTGGCGACGTTTTTTCGGCGCTTTTTTTGAGCGACGACAAATTTATAAAACAAATCCAAATTTTTCAATTTTTCAAAAAACTTAAGATTCCTAGATCTTTTAAAAAACTCTGATTTTCAGAATATTTTTCAAAATTTCGAACTCAATGAATTCCAAAAATATTAAGAATTCTTGTAGTTCTCTAAGAACTCAAAATTTTCGAATGTTGAAGAAAATGACGATTCTGAAATTAAAATTAAAACATATAATTTTAGAATCTTTTAATAAACTTAGGATTTTCATATTTTTGGAAGGACACAAAATTTTACAAATTTCTTGAAAAGTTGAAGATTCTGAAACTTTTCAAGAAACATGAATTTTCAAGAAACTTAAATTAGTGAAATTGTTAAAAAACTCAACATTATTCGATTTTTGTGGAAATCATTAAATTTTCACGATAAAAATAGATCAAAATTTCGATTATTTTCAGAAACTAACAATTCTTAAAACTTTCGTAAAACTCTAAATATGTCACATTTTTTGAAAAATCCAACATATTCGAATTTTCAGATAAACTCAGAATTTACAAATCTGTTGTAGAACTACAAGTATCTGAATTTCCGGAAAACGTAAAATTTTTTCATTGAAAAAAAAACTCAAAATTCACAAATGTTTCCAAAATTCGACAATTTGAAAAAATTTTGAGAATACTCAAAAGATTTCCAATTTCTTAAAAAACCCGATATTTTCAAATTCCGAAAAAGAGTTGAATTTCAAACATTTCTGAGAAACTCACAGTTTATGAATTCTTAGAACTCAACTTTTGTAAATTCAGCGAAAAACGATTAAAAATACAATTATCAAAGATTGTATATAAGCATGTAAGGATTGTACTGAATGCAAACAAAACGCTCTGAAATCAATTTTTCAATGATTTTACATAGTGACCAAAACGTCGCCTAAACACCGCCTTTTGGAGACATTTTGGCGTCAAATAATATAACATATTTGTGTAATTTGAAATTTTCCGTCCTACCTCTCCACTCTTCCATTTTCTTCCACTTTTTCCGACCGTTTCATTACTTGAGAACGCGAGGGAAACCTTTGCAAGCTATTTGGCACAGGCGTGAAGTAGGGTCGTATAGATTTGTGGACTCTTCCTGAATGAGTGCGGAGGCAATTTGTTAGTGCAAGTTACGGGAGATAACGTCCAACTTTGAGAACAAAGCTCACAAACGTGTACATCAGAGGGAATTGTGGCTTGTGTCGAAAAAAGAAGCAGGCGCCAACGAATATTTGATTTCCACGGATTATCACAATCGATCGCGGAAACTTGATTAAAAACTAATTATGGAAATCAGGCCGGAACACATGAACGGTAATTCAATTCATGCTGCCTGATGTTGTTCATAAATCTCGTTGGAATCGGCGTTCGAATCCCTTGTGGCACATAGTAAAATGGCGGGCCAAAAACAATGGCCGCGTTTGAGAATTATTACTCGTATCTTGGAAATTTATTGGGAGAGGTCGTAATATTTGTTGTAAATGAGTCTTGGTGTGGCGTAAAGAGCGTGTTGTTTGGAATTTTTTGCGACTTGTTTGTAATTATGTGGTAGTTGCGTAGCTGGGAAACAGAAAATCTGGGATGAGCAGAGAACATGAAAAGTTGTTCGATAAAACCTGGAATTTGGACGGGGTTTCGTTTTGACTTTGAAATGTTTGGATTTTGTTTAAACTTATATGTAATTTTTGGGTTTCACGCGCGATTAAAGAAGCTTGAAAGTTTAGAAAATTTCGCGTTTTGGAATTCATGAATTCTGACGAATTTGGAGGATTTTTCGAGCACAGGAAATTTGTTTGATTGAATTTGGAAATTTGTGATTTTTTGGAATTTTGGAGGATCATGAAGTTTTGAGGATTTCGAATTTTAGAACAAAATTTTGAAACTCCGAAGAATTGTAAAGTTTACGAGTTGTCATCTTTCAGAAATATCAGGAATTTTGTGCTATTTTGAAAATTTTTAAAATGTCGGGAATTTTTTCACATTTCGTTGTTTATGCATATTCTTTAACATTTAAAGAGTTTTGAAAACTCTTAAAATGTTGAAAATTTAAGGAATTTTTAATAATTCGAAAATTATAAGGTTTTAGAGAAATTTAAAGAGTTTTGGAAATTTTAGAAAATTTCGGAAACCCTAAGAATTTTGGGAATTTTAAAAAATTCCAATTATTAGAGAAATTTTATTAACTGTGGCAATTCTGAAAATTCTAGAAATAACGGAAATTTGGTGCCATTTGAAACATGTCCCAAATGTCAGGAATTATTCACATTTAGGGAATAAAACATTTTTTTAAATTTCAAGAATTTAAATTATATCGAGGATTTTAGTAATATCAAGAATTATGAATATCCAGAAAATTCCAAGAATTTCGGGAAATTGGAACAATTTTTTATTCCCCATAAATTTTAGGAATTTTTGGAAGCCTTCAGGATTTTGGAAATTTCTGTAAATTTAAGGAATTGCGGAAATTAAAAGAACTGTAGAAATTTCGAGAATCGTAGATATTTCAGAATTTTGGAAATACTGGATATATTGTGCCATTTTAAAAATTTCCAAAATGTTGGGAATTCATAACATTCCGGGAATTTCGAAAATTCTTCAAAATTGAAAGAATTGGAAATCGGAAATTCTCAGAATTTCAAAAATTTAAGAAAGTGTAAGAATTTTAGATATTATGCAAGTTTTAAGGAACGTGGAAATTCCAAGAATTCATGAAACTGGAAGTCAAGTGAAATTTTCCAAAATTCTCGAAATGTTTGATAATGTTTAAATATACATTTTAAGAGTAATAAAAATTTTTTTAAATATTCCAAATTCTGTAATTTCCTCAAATTTCTGAAATTTCGTAAACTTAAAGAACTTCGAAAATTTCTCGATTTATTAAAATTTTGATATTTTAAAGAAATTCCTAATTGCATAAAATTTCGAAAATATTGTTGAAATTCACACAAATTCCGGAAATTTTTTGTGCATGAGAAACGGCCATCTTTGTGAAACTGAACGTGTAAAAAAACTGCACTTGCAGTCGAAATGATAACTTGGAAACTCAAAGAACAGGAATTCCCATGTTCCTAGGTAGCGCCGATTCAGGTCAGTCATAAATGCAAAACGGTATGAAAAAAAGCAGCGGAGCGTTGGCGCTGAGTACGCGTGACGTGTCCACTTGATGAAAATATACATGCCAGCGTGGAAATATAAAGAATGCGTGCCCCTGGGAGCATATAAATGCAATGGATGTAGAGACAGTTTCGCTAATTTATCTTCCCAACTGTCTACGTACGCTCCGACGTCCGTATTCTCGAAAATAAAATACCGCTTGTTCTTTGTACGTACGTACGTCGGATCCCCTGCTTTTTACTGGTCAACGATTTCAGAACGCTTGGAACTCGCCCCTATTATTGTTAGCTTATCCTCCCTCGTTTTTTACAACACCTTTTGTGAGATAAAACATTTTTTCGTTGGAAATGTGATGTTTAACTGTTGTTTTGTTCTTTTTTTCACGTATGAGAAATAAAATCATTGATGAATAGATATGTTTTTTAATATTGTCAATATGCGACATTTATTATATTTAATATTTTCGACATCCACTATGTCCGATATTAGATATTTTGGACATGATCTAAATATCGAATCTACTTAATATCGATATTTTTTGAGAATATCAGTAACTGTAATATCGTTGTCGATATTTCATGGATAATCAATTATGAAATATCGATATGCAATACTTTTGATCTTATTTTGTATTTTTCTAAATTTCGGATATTATCGATATCGATTTTTTCGCAGAATATCAACAACCCTAGTTTCCAAGTCCATAAATCGTTGCGTTCGCGGTTTTTCCTTCTCCGGGTGATGAAACATCTGTTTTTATTGTCCCGTTTTTTCCAATACGGGAAATGCGTATTTGCGGGTTGTAGAAATGTAAATTTCGTCCCCGAAGGAAACTGGCTGCAGCAACGAGAGACAACGCGTGACGAAACGTTCGACTTGGAACGGCAACAAGCTAGCAGACATTATATTTTTTCCGCTCGGATGGCTTCTTCTCCGTTCTTTTTCGTTGCAGATTCCGACCGGAGTCGCCGATGTGAAAATGGGTTGGGGGGGTGGGGGGGGGGTGTGGGGGGGGGGGGGGGGGGGGGGGGGGGGGGGGGGGGGGGGATTTGTCATTTGTGGCAAAGGGAGGAAAATTTCGAAAAAGCCCTAGGGTAAAAAATCTCGGAAATGCCCTTTTGATCGAATTCGACCGATACGAACTTTTTAATATTGAAGTTTGAAGTTCATTTAGAAAACTTCAAATTTGAACTTAATTCGGCAATTTCAAGATTTTATTAGAGTTTTATCATGATTCATTAAAAAATTTTGTAAAATTTCGGAAACTGAGAATTTTAGAAATTGTCTATAATTTCCAGTATTCAGGAAATTATTGAGAATTCCGGAAGTTTGGTGAGTTTGAAGGATTTTATGAATTTTTGGAAATTTTGAGAATTTTAGGAGTTTACATATTTTTGGAAGCATTGAAAATTTTCGAAATTCCCGAAATGTGAGGAATTCTTCACATTTCGGAAATGATGAACATTTTTAAGCATTTATAAATTTCAGAAATTCGCTCGATTCCGGAACTATTAGAAATATCGGAAATACTTGAAATTTTAGAGATACCGGAAATTTTAGAAATTTCAGAGATTTAGGAAACCTTGCCGAAATGTTCACAGATTCAAAGAAATTCCAAAACTGGTGCGAGAATATTCCCAAAAACAATTTTTATTTTCGATTCTATCAATTTCTTTCGAATCCAGCCGAATGAAATCCAGGACCCATCACGGATTCCTCACTTCGGAATTTTCCAGAACGCCACCACTGCGTCCGGAAGTAACGACGGCCTCACGAAACAACAGCTCGAGCTTATTCAGCAAATAATGCAGCAGACGCAGCAACAACAACCGCAAGCTCCGGCGCCCCAGCAGCAACAACATCACGCTCCGAGCAGCCCGAATCAAAAAACGACGAAACCGATTGCGAAAGTCGCGCTGTCATCGAGTTCGGTGTCAAGTTCGGAGGCAGCGAGTGCAAATCCGAGGTCCAGCCCGAAGCCGAAAGTTTGGAGTCACTCCCCGGTGAGTGTTCGCATGGAATAGGTTTTTTATGGGATCATTGGGAGCCGAATTTGTGTTGTTCGCGATTTTCAGGTCGTCGCTCGCACTTGATGTGTAAACATCTATTTTTGAAGCCCTGTGCAGTATTGCCAGATGAGCAACGCACAATTCCCCTAGATGAAGCGCTATTTTCCCCTGAATTCGATTTTTACCCATTGAAAACTTTTTTTTTATCAATACGAGAATTTTTTTAATATATTTTTGAAAACAATTTGACTACAGCTACGAATTTACCTGCTCCTGAAATTTGTTACGGGTAATCCGTAGATTTGGAACAGTTTTGACTCCATTTTTGCGAAATTCCGTAAAAACCTTCTCGGGAGAAGTAATTAAATCTTCAGCGTCTCAAAGAGCGTCCTTTGCTGCTTGTCCCTGGCGGAAATACGTACCTGTGATCACCTGCATTTGATTAAGCATCTCTTAGGAGTCTCAATAAGATATACAGATGCAGAGAGGGAAGGATAAAATGGAACGAGATAGAAGTGGATAGTACAAAGATTAGAGGGAAAACGTGGGGGAGGAAAACTCGATAAGTTCTTTTCCATGGAGCTTGAAAGTGAAAACGTTATCTTGTTGTGTAATTACTGGAACGCGTTTATTCATAATATCTTGAGAGTGATGGATGAGGAAACTTATTACGAGAGAGAATTTTTATGTGGATTTAATTTAAAGGTTTTCATATTGTGATATTTTATGGGGTGATGATGGGACGATTTTTATTTTTAAATTAGGATGACTGTTTTGGATGATGAATTTGGGAGGGTTTAGGGAGAAATTGATATTGGGGTTTTATGGTGAATAATGTTCTTGAGCTGCAGATTTATTAAAGGTTTATGTCTATTATTTGACTTCAGGTTACAACAATTATGATGTACGTATAATCACATTATTTATCGTCATATTCATAATGGATGAATCATCTAGATGTCGGCGATGTTTTATCTTGAGATATAGTTAATTGAAAAGTCAGTTGGAAGTGCGAAAATCAACCTTGGTCGAAGTTATGATTCAACGTGCTCGAATTTTGTAATTTTCATCTAAACTTTAAACTTCAATTTATTTAAAAATTTTGGAAACTCCATAATTTTGAAAAACTCGTGCAAAAATCCAGAGCTGCGTTGATTCCTTTAAGATTTTACAAATTTCTAAAACTACGGAATCCTGCAAAATTAAAATCTTCCGAAATACTTCGACACTTTGGAATCCATCGAAATTTCGATTCAAACTTGAAAAATGTCAGCTTTTCCGAACTTTGGTATCATTTGGAACTTACGAAACTTTCTAGAATTCGAAAATTTGAACGGATCGTTCAAATATCAAAATTTCGTAGTAAATTTCGATTCGAAATCTGAATCTTCGAACAGTTTGACCATTTTGAACTTCAAAATTGTTTGAAATCTCTGAAATTCTCTGTTGAAATTTTGAAAGTACGAGGTAATTTTTGATTGAAAACTTACAAAATTCTCTGAAACTCGAAAATTCTCCCTGATTTCGAATTTTGTTAGACTCAAATATTTTATAACTACAG
This sequence comes from Platygaster equestris, assembly GCA_030522785.1. Taxonomy (NCBI): domain Eukaryota; kingdom Metazoa; phylum Arthropoda; class Insecta; order Hymenoptera; family Platygastridae; genus Platygaster; species Platygaster equestris. The sequence goes on along the minus strand of JAPYZK010001121.1, from coordinate 17,027 downwards.
AGTTTCCAGTACCTCCGAAAACTTCGATGAATTCGAAATTTTAGAAGCTTATGAGGTATCAAACTACGCGATTACCAAAAATTTATGAAGACCCAGAAATCCCACGAACTTATGAAACTTTATAATTCTTCGAAACTAAAAAAACTCCAGTACTCCAAAAACTGCCACACATCCAAAACTTTCAGAACTTAAATTATTCTAAAACTTTACGAACATCAAATTTCTCGATCAAAAAACTGCGAAATTTCCAAAACTTCGAATATTGCGGAATTTTGAATGTCCAAATACTTGAAACCTCTAAAATTCTAGATATTTGCGCAGGAATTAATTGAAATTCCGTATATCATAAAAAAATGCCCCTCCTTGATCAAAATCTTATCTACGCCTTTGATTTTGCCAGAAACACTCTGACTTCCTTCCGCATCGGAACCAGTATGATGAAATACCATACTCCAAGCAAGTTATTGAAAATTCTGCATGCGAACCTGAAAATGCATAGTTTCTTCTCATTCTACTGTGATTAGATTGACTAGTAAGCTAAGTCAGAATTAGCTCATAATGGCCTGTCATCCATTTTTCAAGATTTATGAACCTCAAAGTGATAAGTGTGAAATGAGCATTCGATTTTGCACATTTTTAATTGTTATTCTTAAATTTTTATGTAGAAAAGAAACATTTCCCAAAATTTGATTTGTTTTAAGTTCCGTGCGGACTAAGTCAATATTTTCAATTCACTTCGTAAGAATATAAACGTATTTTTACTACTGTTTCAATTTTTCGAATTGATAGGATTCTAAAACTCTCCTCCAGCTCGTTTCAGAAACCTTCAAACTCGTTGGAGAACTGTTACTGCACTAGTTGTAGAATCTACTATTTACGGGAGAAAAAAGAATCACGAGCTCTTTTTACGCACCGATATGTTTCATAAAACTGTGCTGAGTATATATATGCTGCCAAGAGATATATCCAACCAAAACTCCCAATTATCATCAGTTTCATGAACGTTGACCACCTGTACCGCACAGATTTCAGTCTCGCACTTTTGGGTTCCCGCTTAGAAATGATTGACAATTTTACTAGCCCCGAAATAAAATAGACAACATTGAGAATGAATAGAAATAGATACAGTCCCGATGCAAACGTCCACTTAGCGATAGGATCTGAAAATATATACTATTAATGATCGATGAAACTTCATGAATATCTATCATTTTCACGATAATTTCTTTCACAATCGAAAGATCGAATCATTTTCAACGATTATGTACAAACCAGAAAATGCCATGCGGCCGCTTTTGAAGTTAGGTTTAATATGTAACCCTCCGACATAATCAGCGATGACAGCCCAAATCATCAAAATTGAGGAAGTGAGGTTGCCAATGAAACAGTACAGGGTGAAAAGTATTTTTTCGTTGATCGGAAAAGTATCAAACCTGTAGCAAAATAATGAGATTAACTCGTTTTTACAATAACGAATTGTTAGGAAATCGTTGGGTGTGAAAATTCTAGAATTTAGGGAACTTACCAGACCATACGCCAAGCGTTGAAAGCAACCAGATTGAACCAAATAGCGTATGCTGATGTGGAAAAATACCACAAATATCCTGAAAAAATACGAAATTACACAATTACACATTTCTGAGTTAACTCCCTTCCTCCACTTCCAAATTTTATTGTTTTGAATTTTAGAAGATCAACAGTTGAATGACTATTTGTGGTTGCCAACAAAACTTTAATAAAATCGTAATAAATATCCCTTTCAACCCTGTTCGTTGACCTATGAGCAATTCCTATTTGAGGATGATGAAAAGTAGACGCATGACTGTCAGTGAGTTCAAAATCATTATTTATTTGAAGGAATCAGTAAAATTTAGTAAATGACCTAGTGTTATCCGAAGATCTAAACTCAGAAACGGAATTAGTCCTTCAATCCTTATAAGCGTCACGACCACAGCTTGTACCACATTCACGGTTATCATGCACATCAAGGATTTGCGATGAATATTCATCTTCCCTGGAAGTCTGCTGTAGATGACGAGTATCAGAGTGAAAAATATGGAGCTTATGAATGTCACAGCTACCGTGATGACCTTTTTCCACCAATCGGATGCATTTTGTGTTTCTTTGATGCTTGGGAGACAGACCAAGGCTTTTGAGGCATTCATAAGTGGATTCTCCAAGCAGTACCTTCAAAGTATGAGATCAACGATGTATTTTCCAATTAGTTTATGTCATAAAGTTTTTTTCGGAACAAAATAAAGCTACTGAAACAATTGTTAGTAATCACCCACATATTTAATATTTCGTCAATTAGGATGCACATGTATGTGATGCTGGAATCATTGTATCATGATTGTGACATTGAAACTGCTATGCATTTGAAACTGCAATCATTCTACATCATTCGTGCATTTACTTTCATGAATGACGGTAGATCCATACGGTCGCAGTGCATATGGATCATTGTATCATCACGTTTTGAACCATGATTGTATGGTAATTAGTGAATGTTTTTCGTTTGTGATTCGTGAATGACAGGATGTTTTTTCATGCATCAAGAAAATGATTCAGCGATTTGTCCATGATTGTACCATGATGGTCCGAGAATGGGCTGATTAAATGATGGCACAAACATACGTGAATAATTTCGACCTTGGAAAATTTCTTTAATATCCCTGATTTTTCCGGAAGTACATCATTGCACAATCATTTATGAATTCTGCACGATCATGATGAATACATCATTGTAGAATGATGTCGTCGCAGTTAATACAAACCATTCTATCATCAGTATGAATTGAATTCTGCGATGATTGTTACTACATTGCTATGTAGGTGATGACTCATAAATGGTGGATTAATTTTACTTTTGATCAATGGAATTCGGTACTGGTATGACTTTCTTTACTTGTCTGGAGTTATCAGTTGTGTCGTGTACTCCAGAGAAAAATTTTCGTGAATGTGATATCCTTCGGAAATATTTTGAAGAGGATTTAATAGTCGCTTCGCAATACATTTGGGTAGAATAGGACTACCGTCCGAACAACTTTTGATATTAATCGAAATTGTGTTAAGAGTACAGCATTGCGAACCATATTTCTCAGAACTTATGCAAACCCACAAAATTAGGTATACGTGCACAAAAATGACGAATCTAGTAGCATCCATTGTTATTCCTGTCAAAAAATAAAAATTGGGTTACATTTCAGACCGTCACAGTAAAACCTTAGATTATTAAAAAACTTAGTATGCAACTTTACGAGGTTGATAATGGAAGGTTCTCACACTTTCATAAACCATTGCAAAATATCTAAAACTTGAGAGACTGTCTCAATGATGCAAATTGATTCGAATGATTCGGGAAAAAGTATCTTACACGAAAGAAGTGATGTTTTCGAATAATTCTGCACAATATTTAATCACATTTATCCAAAACGAGTACTTACATGATGATCAAGTCCCTCATGAAGAGTAGGAGAAATTGGCACATTTCACTTGTTACATGTTTTGAATGACTCTGTGTCCGGAAATCCGAGTTCTGTTCTGCCGAGTCAGGCTCACTATTTGAATTATAATTTTTGCCGCATATTCTTTAGCCAGAATCTAGACGAAAATATGAGATTAAATTCATGATAAAAAATAATTCAACATGATTTTTCCATTCTAGATTTTATATTATCTCGAATTCGTTTACGCTTGCTTTTATAACTGTATATCACGTTAATCTTACGTTTTCCTAAAACTTCTTAAGTGTTATATATTCCGTCATTGGATAATTTCATTTTCGTCTGCATTTCCACTGACGATTATTTCCTAATAACAAAAAAGATTATTACATGTAGTAGTCAACGTCTTTTTCCGGCTCTCTGAATTTTTCGAACGAATTTTTTTTCAGAAACAAATTTTTATCCATGTGAGAAAAGTACACATTCGAGAGAAGTGAGCTATCATTTATTTTCTGGCAATTTTATTTGAACAATTGTTGAAGTGAATAATTTTTCATACAAACTTAACAGTTGTCGTCAAAATGAGACATGAAACATTTTAAACTATAGATTCAGCCGGAAAAATACATTTGGAGCCACGTTTTTAATCACATTAAATTAGAGAATTTAATTTTTTTGAGCCTATAAATTCATTGAGAAGATGCAAATGCCGGATATATATTTTTTCGCTAAGTACATCTGGACTTCTTTTCGCATCGGAACCAGTATGATAAAATACCATAGTCCAAGCATGTTATCGAGAAGTTTGCATGCGAACTTGATAGAGTATAGTTTTCCTTACTGTTATCAGACAAGTAAGTGAGCTAAGTACGAACTAGAAGAGATAAGTGTTCTATATCACACGTTTTTCCTTTCCTTTTCGAATGTTGAAGAAAACATGAGCTTTCTTAATGCACCCATATGACGCATATGTATCATAAGACGGTACTAAGTATGCATGTCTTGCTAAAAGCTAAGGAAAACTACCAACTATCATAAGTTTAATGAAGGTAGACCAATGGTATCGTACAAATTTTACTCTCGGATTTTTGGTATACGTTTTAGGAATAATTGACAATTTTATCAGTCTCAGAACGAGGTAAACAACATCGAAAAAGAAAAGGAACAGATAAAGCCCGTATGCGAACATCCACTTAGCGATGAAATATGAAAAAATTATTGACCACGTCTTATCATCCATGACCTTCTGAAGTTAATGCATGTCTATCATTTTTCATTTCATCAGTTGTCATTGAATGATTAGTCCATTCTTACCTCGAATCTTGAAAGAGAGTATTGACCGACCAGAAATTCGCATGTCACTGCTTTCGAGGTCAGGTTTGACGGTCGGTGATGTATGTATGGTTAGAGGAGGGGGGAGGGGTTAATTTTGATCACGTCACGTTATGTTATGAAAATCTATCCATATGAATTTTCCGATACGATAAAAAAATATTTCATTCGAAATCTCAGAAAATTTTGCAAAAGTAATGAAATTATGAATAACTTTCGAAAATTCTCACAATTTCAAGAAATTTAAAGATTCAAAAAACTTTAAAAAATTGCATGAATTTTGGACATTCAATTCCAAGAATTCGAAGATTGTTGATAATTGCGTGAATTTTTTAATTCCTGCAAAAATCGACAATTTCGCGAATCTTACAAAAATTTTCAAAATTCCAACATTTTTGAAAATTTTCTATAATTCCGTACAGTCCATACAAAATACTGAAAATTTCACAATTCTACGAAAATCATAGAATATTGATTATTTCGAAAATTTTGGTGATTCAAAAATTGAGGGAAGGAGGGGTTGTGTTAACTGAGGTCTAAAATTGGTGACGTAATACTTCAATGATAACATAACACGAAAGAACCGTATATTCCAGGAAATTCGGAGGATCCGATTCATTTACCTAATCCTACTCGAAGAGCTAAATTTGAAAACCGGGCGATTCTCTCGATCTGTATTATTGTTGCAATGACGGCCTGTATCGTCTTCATGGCTATCAGGCATATTAACTACTTCCGATAAATATCCATTTTTCCCTGAAGTCTGCTGTAGATGATGAGTATCAGGGTGAAAAATATCGAACTTGTGGATGTCACAGCTGGGGTAATGACCTTTTTCATCCAATCTGATACATCTTTTTTTACTTTTTTGTCGGGCTGACAAATCAGGGCTTTTGAGTCATTGAGAAGGGGAGTTTGCGAGCGATACCTTTAAAGTTCGGAATCAATGATTCATTATTCAGTAAGCTTATGGATGTATAGTTGATACATTAATGACTCGTCTTATTTTAACATGTCACTGTCATGAACTTAATTTTCGAATAAAATTCTTCCATAATAAAATGATGACTCTTGAATTTCTCTATGGATGTGACATTGATATGATCGAATTTTGTAATGGTAAAACTTTCTCTACCTGTCCGGAGTTGTTAGTTGTGTCGAGTACTCTAGAGTGAGATATTTATGTACGTGGTATGTTTGAGAACCATTTTTGAATGGGTCTATTGGTCGCTTAGCCTCGCATTTCAGTATGATAGAGCTTCCGTCCGAACAACTTTCTGCATCAATGAGTGTCGCATTACGAGCGCAACATTGCAAATTATGTTTTTGAGAACTCACGCCAACCCACAAAATTAGGGATGCATGCAGAAAAATGACGAATCTATCGCCATCCATTGTCTTTCCTGTTTCAAAATAGTAATTGAGTCAAATATGATAGAATTACAGTAGAAGCTGTCGTTAGGAAAATACTCAGTATGAGACTCCACAAGATAAAAAATATAAGGTTCCTACCCTTATGGAAATTCCCCTTAACCTTAGGGTCATGTAGACTTGAGGGTTAACCCTGAACTTTCACGATTACTCATTAATACTCAGGCTCAACCCTCAAGTTAAGTGGTTGAAATAACGTAAAAGTTGAGAGTCAGCCCTCGAGTTAAGGGTATATCCGTAAGGGTACCTATGGAATTTAGATTTTGACAGCCAAATAAGTCATCAAAAAATCACCGGAACCTTAATGATGCGAAATGAATATCACAATTTTGAAAATGTAGTTCCATAAAACAGAAAAGGAATCGTCACTTGCACTTGTGATTTTTGCAAATTAAGTGTCAACAGTTTCAAATTACATTTATCTGAACTGTGTTACTCACGTAAAGATTCAAGTCCTTCACGATACCGCAGTACAAGAAGTTTTGAAAAAAAACTACTTCTTTATTCGTTGCACACTTTAAACAACTATATGTTTGTAGATCAAAGTTCTATATTCATAAATCTCGATCATCTTAGTGAGGCTCACAAATGAAGTTATATTTTTGGACGAAAATATGTTAGCAAGAGTCAAGAGAAGAATGCAAGATCCGATTCATGTTGAAAGAGAATGTGACATGACTTATCCATTTGTAAAATTGTGCGGATGCTTTAATATCTCTGATCGTTTGGATTAAGTTTGTTAAATCTAAGGTCATGATAAAAATTCGTTGATCTGGTGAAACTTATCACACGTTTTTCGTTATTTCTTCGTCATGTTACATTTTTACGATCGGAACAAATATGACTGAAGTATAAGTTTTCGAGAATTTCGACGATACATAAGATGACAAGAATCATAGAGTAAGAAACCTGTGGACATGATTTTTTCATTTAATTTTTTTCAGCGTAATCACCTTCCAGGAAAAAGAATTACGGAAAGAGAGTACTTTGGGGAAAAACATTTATTGTTCATTCGCAAAAAACAAGATGAAGAACATTTCACTAACATATTTATACAGCTGAAAATTTTTCCTTAATTCTACACGGACACAGAAACGATACACATTGATGAATTTTTTGGATTGACATTACTCGATCCATAATCAATATTTTTCGTATCGAAAAATCAGTAGAAGAGAATTTGAGTCAACTGTCATTTTGCCAGATACACTCTAACTTCTTTTCGCATCGGAACCAGTATGATAAAATACCACAATCCGAGCAAGTTATTCAACAGTCTGAATGCAAACCTGAAAACAATAGTATATTGTGCGATTAGTGGGAGAAAGAGGAGATTCCTTGAGCGTGGAGATTGCCTCACGAGCGTAGCGAGTGTGGCAACACGCAAGTGGAATCTCCTCTTCCGACCAATAGTCGCACACATTTATTTTATTCAACAACCGCGAGAAATATGTGATTCCATGACCCTGCCGAGAGGGGGGAAAATAATGAGTTACCTGATTGATTGACATAACAATCGCTCTTAGAGCTTTGCTACGTACTTTAGGGAGTTTTGATTTTCATCGGGATTGATTATGACTGTATTCAACACTTTTGTAAACAACAGCAAAAACATTGCAGCAATACACAGTTTTGTAATTTTGAGGTTATGATTGGGGAGTTCGACGTTCCGATATATGTCGAGTCGCTCGTCCGCCACTTGTTTCCATTATCCGTGCGTAAACGGTCGCTAAACTGAGCGTGAGTGAGTAAATAGCTATAGGTCGTTAATATGAGCGTGGGCAAACGAGTTCTTCACTCGCATGCCATACGTCAACAATCAGGTGATCCATTATTTCGTCTACTCTCAACAGGGCCACGAAATTACATATTTCTGGCAGACGTTTAATAAATGATTTTTTTCCCACTAAGATCAGATGGCCGAGTAAGTTGAGTACGAATTGGGTTACGATGGTAACGCACCATAATGTATCGTCAGGCTGTGTTGCGTACACATGTCTAGCGAAAAGGTATATCCAACAAACGCTGATCACCATCATCAGTTTCATGTACGTTGACCACTTGTATCGTACAGATTTCATTCTCGCATTTTTGGGCCGCGTTTTATGAATTATGAACAATTTAAACAGTCCTAAAACAAGGTAGACGATCTCAAACACGAAGAGAAACAGATATAGTCCGTATGCAAACGTCCATTTAGCGATAGGGTCTAAAAAAATGATATCGTTCATCAATTATCACTGCTCATGGTCCATGACCTCCTGGTGTCTCTGACCCTCCGTGATTTTAGATGTTCATTTATCAAAAATCATTCGATAATTGATCCATTCTAGTCACGGTTCTCGAAGTGATATTGCCATACCATGAATTCGCATGCGACCGCTTTTGAGGTTAGGTTTAGTGTGCGAACCATCGACATAATCAGCGATGACAGCCCAAATCGTCAAAATTAAGGGGATGACGTTGCCAATGATACAGTAAACAATGAAAAGTGTCTTTCCCTTGATGGGATAATTCTTAAAGCTGTTAGAAAACGATTCAGTCCACCAGACCGTACGCCAAACGTTGAAAGCAACAAGATGAAGCCAAATAGCATCAGCTGAAGCGAAAAAATGCGCTAAAAACCCTGAAAAACCACTTTGTTTTTAACTAGTTTCTGTAATCCTCGTATATTCCGAGGAATGTGGATCATTTACCTAGTCCTACTCGAACAGCTAAATTACAGAATTGTACTAATCTCTCGATCTGTATTATTGTTGCGATGACGTGCTGTATGGCGTTAACAGCAACCAGACACATCAATGATTTCCGATGAATATTCATTTTTCCCGAAAGTCTGCTGTAGATGATGAGTATGAGAGCAAAGAATATCGAACTTATAAATGTCACAGCTGCCGTAATGATCCTTTTCATCCAATCAATTGTGTGTTTTTTAGCTTTCTTTTTGGGCAGACAAATCAGGGCTTTTGAGTCATTCAGGCGTGGATTCTCAAAACAATACCTTCAAAGTTCAAAAAAAGTATTTTATTGTTCACTAAGCTCATTAATGCATGGTTCATACGTTAACGACGTGTCTGATTCTCAGAACAAAAAGTGACTTAAAACTATCAATAATTAGGCAATGACTCTTGAATATCGCCATGGATGTGACATTGACATAATCGAATTTTGTGATAGTAGAACTTTTATCACCTGTCTGGAATTATCAGTTCTGTCGAGTACTCCAGAGAAAAATTTTCGTGTATGTGATATTTTTGAGAAGCATTTTTGGATGGGTCTATCAGTTGCTTGGCCTTGCATTTGAGTGCAATAAAGCTTCCGTCTGAACAACTTTCAGTATTGATCAGTGTTGCATTACGTGCGCAACATTGCGAATCGTATTCTTGAGAACTCACGCAATCCCAAAAAATAAGGGATGCGTGCAAAAAAATAACGAATCTCTTAGCATCCATTGTCTTTTCTGTTACAAAACAGTAACAGAGTTACAAATGAGAGAATCACAGTGGAAGTTGGAGTTATAAGAATACTGACTTACTCAAAAATGTACGATTTCTATCTATTCGATCCAATGTTCTGTCAGCTAAATAAGTCGTCAATAAATTACTTGAACTTCACATAATGCGATATGAAGGCACGCATAGTATTACAATCGTAAGAGTAGAGTTCCAGAAGGCAGAAAAATGATTGCTTCGTGAACGTTAGATATTTGCAAACTGAGTTTCACAGGGCTTAATTACGTTGATCCCAATCGTGTAACTGATATGATGTTTGAGTTCCTCACGATAGGAAAAGTGGGAAAAACACGTTTTCACTTGTTACAGACTCTAAATTACTCCATGTTGGGAAATCGAAGTTTCATGTTCCCAAATTTCGATCCTCTGAGTCCGGCTCACGATTAAAATCATATTTTTAGACGAATATCAGTTGGCATGAGTCAAAAGATGAATACAAGGTTTTACTAATGAAGAAAAAAAAATGTGACACGACTTACTCGTTTGCATGATTGTGCAGATGTTTCAGTATCTGAGACTATTTTACGTTTAGTTCATGAAGCCTAAGTTATAATGAAACTCCGTCGTTCTGATGAAACTTGCTTTTTAATAATCATGTTACGTACGAGTAGTATCCATCAGAACAAACGTATTCGAAGTATAAAATTCTGATAATTTTGACGATAAGATCACATATCTTTTATCGTGAGCAACCTATGGACAAGATTTTCCCATTTTGTCGGTTGTTTTTGTCGTGATTATATCCAAGGAAAAAATTTTCCAACGGACCGTATTTTATGTTCAAATATTCATTGTTTATTCGCAAAAAACGATATTGCGAACATTTTACGCATATATTTATGCAGCTGAAGATTATTTTTCGATTCTACGTGCACATAGAAACGATACACTTCAATGGCACAGAATTTCGCGATGTCTTTTTCGAATTAACAATATCCCGTGCATAACTAATCTTCTTTCTATCGAAAAATCAGTAAGATTGGATTCGAGTAAACTGTCATTTTGCCAGTTAGAATCTGATTCTTTTCCGCACCAGAATCAGTATGATAACATATCATAATCCGATCGAGTTATTCGAAAAAAGGGTTGTGAACCTGCAATTGAATAATTTTTCGTGATGATCTCGTTGCCAAGTGAAGTGAGTCCAGAAAAGGTCATGATAGCGTATCATTAGTTGTTAACTCTAATCAGTCGAAAAGCAATAAATGCGAAGTATAGACTTCCTCCAATACATTCATCCCATTTTCCGAATTGAGCATCATGTCAAGTTTTCATACATTAATTCAATGCTGAAATATATAGGAATGAACGTAACTTATATAGTCAGAACAATTGCATAAACATGAAAGAAATTTACACGTAGCAAGTACAAATTTATCACCAGCACCGAAGAAAAAGTGCTCATTTTTCCTTACGTTTCCATGAATGGGAGTGAAGGAAAATGGAAAAAAAAATTCAAAAAATAATTTTTTGAACGCACTTGTTCCACGTTGGAAAATAGAATAATCTCATCAACAAGTTATACGAATGATATATTCATTTGAAAAAGAGAAAATAACACAACACAACGAGCATTTTCGAAGCACCAAAATGTATGTATCGTGGATTGACCCCAAGTATGCAGTAAATGCCAAATACCAAGTCCGAGAAAAACACCCATCAATAGTTGCATGAACGTTGACCACTTATCGCGCACAGATTTCATTTTGGCATTTTCGGAATCTGTTTTGGAAATCGTCAACAATTTAAATAGTTCCAAAATGGGGTACATTGCATTCAACATGAAGAGAGACAGATAAATCTCGGATGCAAACGTCCACAGAGCGATAGGATCTGAAAAAAAAAAAAACTGTCACTGCACGTCATGGCCCAAAACATTTTGAAACTGAATTATCTTATTTCTGGCTCCTTCGTTACTATCACTGAACGATAATTTTATTCTAAACTCAAATCTCGAACGAATATCAACTGACCAGAAATTTGCATGTGACCGCTTTTGAAGTTAGGTTTGATATGTGAACCTTCGAAATAATCAGCGATGACAGCCCAAATCATAAAAATTGAAGAAGTTATGTCGCCAACGATGCAGTACAGGATCAAAACTGCCCTGTCGTTCATCAGGAAAGTTTTGAACCTGTGAGTAAATAATACAGTCGACTTTTATTTAGAATCACGAATTATTCAAAAAATATGTAGTCAAAGAAAAATAATCTAAAATAACGTAGACTTACCAAACCGTACGCCAAACGTTTAAAGCAACTAGATTGAACCAAGGAACCAAGTTCACCTTTCAGGAAAAATGATTGCAAAAAGATAGTATTCTGGGCTGGAACATTTATTGTTCAGTCGCGAAAAACAAAATTAAGTACAATCTACTAATATATTTATACAACTGCAGATTTTTTTTTTTTATTCTACGTGCACACGGACAAGATACACTTTGACGGTACAGAATTTCGCGATGTCGCCTTTGAATTGACACTATAGCATGCATAATCAGTCTCCTTTGCATCGAAAAATCGGTTTAACTGGATTAGAGTGAGCTGTCATTTTGCCAGTTATAATTATATTTTTTTCTGCATCAGAACTAGTATGATGAAATACCATAACCCGATCGAGTTATTTAAAAGAAGAGTTGTAAACCTGCAATTGAATAGTTTTCCTCATGATTTTGTTGCCGAGTGAAATAACTGCACAATGAGTGATGACAGAGTGTTATCAAGTTCCAATCCTGATGAATCCAGAAATCAGTGCAAAGTATGGATTCGTTCAATGAGATTTATCTCATTCCTCTTAAATGTATCGTCTGATTCTGGCATTACAACAAATTTGGGACATTCAAACTTAATGTTTGAAATTATAGAAATGAAGGTGACTCATATAGCGAGAATGATAAAATGAAATTATTTCCGAGTTGAAAAAAAAATTTATACGTATGTAGCAATGGAAAATTTTTCAACTAGCGCCGAAGAAAAAGTGCTCACTTTCTGTACAATTTCTATTATTTCAACGTACTTGTTCCACGTTAGAAGTCAAAATGATATTACATGCGTCACAGTACTATTGATTAGAAATAAATTGACTCCCTACTTAAAAAAATATAACCACAACTCTACAAGCATTTTTAACGCACCAAAATGTATCATGGATGGACCCAGAGTACAAAGAATAGGCCAAATTCCAAACCCGATTTAAACACGCAAAAATCATCAGTTGTATGAACGTTGACCACTTATCGCGCACAGATCTCATTCTGGCAATGTCGGAGTCAGTTTTGGAAATTGTTAACAATTTAAGTAGTCCCAAAACGAGATAGACAACGTTCAATACGAAAAGATACATATTGAGCGCGGATACAAACGTCCACCGAGCGACAGAATCTGAAGATAAAATATTGTGTATCAACTTCAACTGCTCATGATCAAGACCTTAGAATTATTTTTATATTTCGATATCAAATCATGAACGAATACAAACTTACCAAGAATTTTTATGTGACCGCTTTTGAGGTTAGGTTTAATATGTGAACCCTCGGTGTAATCGGCGATGACAGCCCAGATCAATAAACATAAACAAGTGATGTTGCCGATGAAAGAGTACATCATAAAAAGTGCTTTATCGTTGATCGGGAAGGTTTTAAACCTGATGAAAAATCATTTAGTGCACTTCTTCTCAGTGAAGCGAATCATTTCGGAACGAATTCGAGAATGATGTAAACTCACCAGACCGTACGACAAACGTTGAATGCAACTATATGGAACCAAACTGCTAAACCTGATGTGAAATAATACAACGCAAACCCTGAAAAACAACTTTTTAAGTTGAGATGTCTAAGTTTAACAAATTGAGGGAATCTTCCGTAGAATTGACATCTAAAATACAAAGTATGTAAATTTGTGACTCGTCAAAATTGTCTCATGTTAGTTGACTGAGGTATTTTCATAATCAATCAAAGACGGCATATTTCAAAAAAATTCGAAAAACTGTAGATCAACCTATTCCGATTCGAACAGCTAAACTTGAAAATCGGAAAATTGTATCGATTCGCATTATTGTTAGCAGTAAGTACTGCAATGCTTGCATGGCTATCAATGACATCAACGATTTCTGATGTATATTCAATTTTCCCGGAAGTCTGCCGTAGATGATAAGGATCAGAGTAAAAAATATTGAACTCGAAAATGTCACAATCGTTGTGATAGCCTCTTTCCACCAAATTAATTTTTGTTTTCCGGCTTGATTTTTAGGGAGACAAATCAAGGCTGTCGAGTCATTGAGAAGTGGGTTTTCCAAGCAATACCTGTCAAGAGAGTTCTCAGAGTATGTTAATGCATAATTGATGAATCAACGACACATTTGATTTTTATGACTGATGTTTCAAGTCATTCATAATGATTCGGTCATTTCACGATGGATTAAATATTTCCGGAATAGCATTTATGATAGTGTGACTTTTCATACCTGTCTGGAGTTATAAGTTGTGTTGAGTACTCCAGAGAAAAATTTTCATGAATGTGATAATTGACAGAAGTGTTTTCGAATGGATCCATCAGTCGCTTGGCCTCGCATTTGAGAACAATAGAGCTTCCGTCCGAACAACTTTTAGTATCAATCAGTGACGTATTTCGAGCACAACATCGCAAATCATGTTTTGCAGAACTAACGCAAACCCACGAAATAAGAGATGCATGAAGAAAAATGACGAATCTGTTAGCACCCATTCTCTTTCCTGTTACGAAATAGTTTTACAGTTACACAGTCAAAGCTATAGTTATAACACAACTTATTATAAAACTTTACAAAATGAGAAAATATCATATCATTTATACTATCTGAGGTTTCGACAGCTCAAATAGTCATCGATGAATTACTAGAACGTCACATAATGCAAAATGAAAGGACAAATAGAATGACAATCGTATGAGTAAAGTTCAATCAAGCTGGAAAATGTTCGTGATTTTCGAAAATTGAGGCCCACAGTGCTTGATTACATTCATATGAAACGTTTTACATAGAAACTGAGATCTTTATAACACTACACTATGATATGTAACAAACAAAAACGTTCTCACTTGTTACACGCTTCGAATTACTCTATAAATAACAATCGAATTTTCATACTCCCAAATTACATCTTCTGGATTGAGCTCACGATGGAAATCATATTGTTGGACGAATACTCATTTGCTAGAGTACTCAAAAAATACGGAGTTTGATTAACGATAAAAAATTATGTGACATGACTTATCCATTCACGTTATTTTGCAGATGTTTCGATATCTGAGACCATTTGACGTCCAGTTTTTGAATCCTAAGGTTACAATAGAACTTGATCGTTCTGATAGAACTTATCTCACGTTTCTATTCATTTTATCATTATATCACATATTCACTCTTATAAAAATGTGTCCAAAGTATGAGTTTTCAAGGATTTCAGCGATAAGATTTTTGCATCGATTAGAACCCAATAGACATGGTTCTTACATTTCCACAGTTTTCATCATGATCATATGTCAGAAAAAAAAATGTATAATAGATCGTATTTTGTGTTGTAACAACAATTGAAGGGTAAACAATCAAAAGAGCGTAACCCACACTTGCGACAAGGAGTATTTTCTCATGGAATTATATGGAAAATGTAAGCTCTACAGCAAATGTGGCTTACGCCCTTTTGATTTCCTGCCCTTCAATTGTTCATCCGTAAAAAAAAACTATCGATAACATTTAACTTATCTATTTATACAGCTTAGGATTATTGCTTAATCCTACGCGCACTGCAAAAACGATACGGAGTTTCGCAATGTCTTTCGTTTATTCACACTATTCTATGAATCATTGTTTTTTTGTATCGAGAAATATGGAGAGTAAAATTCTAATGAGCTGTCATTTTGCCGCTACTCTCTAACTTTTTTCCATATCGGAACTAGTATGATGAAATCCCATATTCCAAGCAAATTATTGAGAAGATTGCATATAAACCTAGAAACAAAAAATTTTTCAATACTATGATTTTACTAGTATAAAATGTACATCCATTCTGACACGTTTGTCATGTTTTTTCAAATTTGGATTGCATACAAACCAAAACAATATTCCTTTCTAATCCCGTGAAAACGTCAGTTCTTTTCAAACCATCGTTATCTATTCACTTTCTATTCAAGCTGTACGATAAAATAAAGTTGAACTTGTGGTCTAATGCTTTTGCGACGCATGTGATTCGGTGAATCTCATGTGCCTCGTTTCAGAAACCTCGCATCCGTTGGAAAACTATTATCGTACTGGTATAAGATATTACTGCTCACTGTCAGGAAAGATAGGACTACAAACCAGAATGTATCATAAGTCAGTACGTTGTATGCATAGCCTGCCAATAGATATATCCAAGAAAAACTCCCAACAACCATCAGTTTCATGAACGTTGACCACTTGCCGCGCACAGATTTCATTCTGGCATTATTGGAATCTGTTCTGGAAATCGTTAACAATTTAAATAGGCCGAAAACGAGGTAGACGACGTTTAATACGAAGAGAGAAAGATAAAGCCCGTTTGCGAACACCCACGTAGCGGTGGGATCTGAAAAAGAAGATATTTCGCATTAACGATCACTGCTACTCATTCAGAATATTCTCAAAGTAGAAGGTAACCATTATACTTGGCGTCTTGTTTCTCGTCATTGTATGATGATTTTATTTTAATTTCAAATCTCAAACTGATATGAACTGACCAGAAATTCGCATGTCACCGCTTTTGAAGTTAGGTTTAATATGTGAACCTTCGAAATAATCAGCGATGACAGCCCAAACCATCAAAATTAAAGGAGTTATTGTGCCATTGATACAGTACAGGATGAAAAGTGCCCTGTCGTTGATCGGGAAAGTTTTGAACCTGTGAGAAAATACGAGGGTCGTTTAATAAGTCCTTAGAAAAAGATGGAAAAACACTGTTTTTAAAAAAAAAAATTTTTTATTTTTCAACATAATCTCCTTTTAGCTCTACACACTTTTCCAACCGTTTTTCCAAAATTTTTATCCCGTCCAAAAAATAGGTTTTCGGGGGTTCTGCAAAATACTCATTCGTTTGAGCAATGACGTCCTCGTTGGAGGTGAACCGTCGTCCGCCAAGCCATTTCTTCAGATTGAGGAAAAGAAAATAGTCACTCGGGGCCAAATCTGGTGAATAAGCGGGATGCTGCAACAATTCCATTCCCAATTCCACAATTTTGGCCATGGAAACAGCGCAGGTGTGCACACGCGCATTGTCCTGATGCAAGAGGATTTTTTTCTTCTTCAGATGGGGGCGTTTCTC
>JAPYZK010001120.1:0-19637 GCA_030522785.1 Platygaster equestris | reverse complement strand
TTGCACGTCCGCAAAGACGGCCATCTCGACAACGAATGACGCGAAAAATTTCGCATTGTCGTATCTGCCGAAATGAATGCGCATACGCGAATGAGAGTGGAGGTGGAAACTCGACGCATAATCTCGAGGCACCGAAAATAATAAAAATTACGCGTACGAAAGTTGAAGGGGGGGACACAAAATTTTGCGATTTCGCATCATCTCGATACGTGGAAGAGTATAACTCGATTTGCGAACGTGGCTCCTAGCTCAGTTCGCTGAAAATTTTCGCCATGGATCTCTCGGCTCTGAACGAAATTGCTCGCGGTCAGAAAAAAGAATTTTTCAACAATAAAAAAATCACCGAACTCGCGGTCGATCAAGTGTATCGCGTTACCGGGATCTGCAAATTAACCACGTCTTGCGGAAATTCCGTCGTTTTAGATTTGGATAGTTTTTGTTATATATACCTACCCACGAAACTTACCTCGACCATCTACAACGATGACGAAACTTTCGGAAATGTCAAGTCCGTTGCCGCTGGAAGGCTCACTCTTCGCTATCTCGGGGGTCGATCGTTGGAGTTTGAAGACTTGGAAAAACGTAAATCATCGTCGTCTTTTTAGTAATGCTCAAAAATTGTGCAAAAAAATTAAGTTTTCTGACTTTTTTCATTCTTCAGGTCAACTAAGCGAACGATGAAGCAAACGAGAACAGTAGTTTGAATTATCAAATATTGTATTTTTGAAACATGTATTTTTCCGCAGCGAACAAAAAAATGTAAAACTCTCATTCGTGTGCGTGAATAAAAAATTAATATACCCGAGACTGCCTCTTTTTTTTCTCAATGCAGCCTGTGCCAGAAATAGAAATTCCCATGCAAAAATTATTCTACGAACAAGTGCAAAGTCTTGAAATTCCAATATCATTTTATTGTTGCTCTCTTTCCCCCAATCGCAAGAAAATCGGACTACGAGGGTGTTTTCGAGGGGTAAAATACAATTTCGAGCATGAAACTCGGGACTCAAAAAAAATGAAAATTCGCCCTCCGATTCCTCGTGGAATGGGGTATCAGCCGCGCTACGAATATTAATCTTTCACTTGTTGATTCCACCCCTGCGGAAAGTCGCGCGCGGTAACCGAGAAAATTGAAAGTCACCGTCCGATGTTTCTTACGAGAAATGAGGGTCGGAAAATGTTAGCCCACTTCGCTACGGTATTTCATTTTGTATTCATACATTTTTCGCCCCAAAGCACGATATTTCTAAGAAAAAATCCCATAATCTTTTGCATCAGCCCATTTTTTCTAATCATTTGCCAACAATTGATTATTTTCTATAACTCACCATCTGTTTTTATGAAAATTTCTAAAATACCGATTCAAACATCATCGTAAAATCCATAACTATTTACCAATTATTATAAATGATAAATCACTTTCCACCATTTCCGCATTGCCCGACGTCGATCAGGTTACCGGCTCGAATTGCCGTTCGTTTATCGATTTTGCCGCTATCGATTAGGTTAGAGGGTTCGAGGGCAGATGGGTTAGGGGCTGGATGGGAGGTGGGTGGGTGGGTGGGTGGTGGGTGGTGGACGAGGAGTGGGCTCACACGCGCGCGAAATTCAAAAATCGCGTAGGCGCATTCGAATGGAAAATTGTATGGTTTTGTACTCACGTATCTACATCGAACGATCCGTCAAGGCGTCGAGGTATTCCGAAAGGTTGATAATGTCACAGTTGCGGAGAGTAATATCCCAGTCAGAAATAATGGAAATGATGTGGAGAAGGCAAAATAATTTCACTGTATCGATTAAATATTTATCTGCTACGTTGTAAACTTTTTCGATAAGTTCTGAGGATGTTTTACTGTCAATTTTACGGTTATAGCAAATGTCAATCACCTACCGGAACATTTCGTATTCTTCCTTGAGTTCGATAACGTTCGTTTGTTCATATAGATGCTGCAGTTGGAATAGGTTTTTGAAAAACTCACTATCATCACACAAAATGTCACTATTCACGTGAATGTTTTTCCTGTCGTTCTGATGATAATGTTAGCTGGTTCTATTGATTTAGATGGATGGATTGTTCACTATTGCGGTTAGTTTTCCTCAATTTACTTTTCCCGATTTAATATAAACATCCACGGTGACATCGAGAAAGTTTTCACTGTTGCTGTTTTGACCGGTAATTTTCAATTCTCTATGGCCCGAGTGAAACAACTGCCTCCTTTTGATGCTCCAATCCCAAGTATTAATGAAAATTATAAAATTTAAAAGGAGACACTTGTTATTTTGGAGTGGTGTAAATCTGATGTAAAAGATGATGGATGTTCCTTACAGTTTTTCAAGAATAATTTGCCACTGTTCGTGATAAACGTTTGTATACCATCAACCCATTTTCTTCAAATCTTTGCCAACAATTAATTTTTTTTATAACTCTCAATCTGTTTACATCAAAATTTCTACAATACCGACCCAAACATCATCGTTATATCCATAACTATTTACAAATTATTGTAAATGATGAATCACTTTACACCGTTTCCGCATTGCCCGACGTCGATTAGGTCACCTGCTTCGTTCGTTTATCGATTTTTGCCGCTATCGATTAGGTTAGGGTAGGTTAGGGGGTTCAAGGGCAGATGGGTTGTGGGCTGGATGGGTTAGGGGCTGGATTGGAGGTGGGTGCGCGGCTGGTGGTGGGTGGGTGGTGGGTGGTGGACGAGGAGTGGGGGTAACCTAAACGACACCTCGTTACGCTACTAACAATAGTTCTATGATGTTGAAATATTTCCGACTAATGCGAATTCCTTGAATTTTCCCCAAATCGCTACCATTTACGATATCGTCTCAAGTCCATTGAATATCGTTGATAGCAACATCTTCTCATATATTCTGTGATTCCGAAAAATATTTGCATTTCTGAGATAAACATACAGATACGGATACTAAAACGAATACAAATAAAATAATGGCATGAATACAGATACAACTGCAGATGCTTATGCAGTTACTTATACCAATAACGATGCCGATATAGATACAAATACGCAGACAAATACAGAGACTAAGACATAGGCTAATAACTAAGTTAGAACCATGGCTGTGTGTGCGATTAAAACTGAAACTGAGATTAAAAGCAATACCTGAGACCGAGACTAAGACTGTAACACTAACTGTGATTGTTTCTGTATCTGATACTAAGATTTAGACTAAGTCTGACACTGAGACATAAACAGAGACGGAGACAGAGAGAAAGACAGAGGCTGAGAGATAGACGTGTACAAAAACAGCGACAGTGACAGCGACAGCGACAGTGACAGCGACAGCCACAGAGACAGCGACAGTGACAGCGACGGCGACAGCAACATCGGAAGCGACAGTGATGACGACAGCGACAGCGACAGCGACATCGACAGCGACAGCGACAGCAACAGCGACAGCGGAAGCGACAGCGACAAAGACAGAGACAGAGACAGAGACAGAAACGAAGGCAGAGACAGAGACGGAGACAGAGACAGATACAAAGAAAGATACAAAGACAGAGACAAATACAAATGCAGATACAGACATGTAGGCAAATATGAAATGACATGGAGTGTCCGAATGCACAGAATATCATAAGTATTTCGGACACATCAGAAATTCCAAAATATCTACGAAATTTCCGAATTTTCGAAAACTTTTATGATCGCATATCGATTTTTTATTTGATTGGAATATTGCAACTTTTTCGAACATTGATTTTTTACTTCGTCAAAACCTGTATTTTCATAATTAACAAAAATTCCACCTTTCGACAATCTTCTTCTTTCTACCCCATTCTTATTATAACTTGCAATATCCTAATGCTCACGAAGTTCGTAGATTGTGTTTAATTTTTTTACGATTTCTTACAGAACTACACACATTAACGTTGAGCAGATTTCTAGCATGTACATAGATGCTCAAGTCACTACATGATGCTACATTTCAAAAAATGAACGTGACTTTTCCAATCCCGTGTAATCGAAATAACTCCGTTGAACAGAAGCGAATACGGAACAAAATATCTGTGGAATACTCTCATATAAACATCGTCATGAAGCTTTCGATGAACTGGTCGATTTTAAAAATCTTGATGTTATTGAAAATTTCCGAAATTTGCTATACTTGCAGAGGCTCCGTTTACGTTTCGATATATTTTAAAGTTTCGGAAATGTACTAAATTCGAGAAGATTTCGAAATTGCTGATAAATTTCCGAAATGTTTAGGAATCCACCTTATATATTCCAAAACACTGTTTTCTGAATTTCATGAGAGTTGCGACATTCTAGGGAAGAAGTATCATTTCCAAAATTTTTTGTTCTACTTCCGGAGAAAAAAAATGATTCACAATTTCTCATTACTATAATTCTCGGATATTTCTGATAAGTTTAATATTCACAAGTTCCAAGAAACATCTCTATTCTCGTAATACCTGAAAGTTGCATAAATTTCGTGATATAGATTTGTTTACGAATACGAGATTATGTTGATTTTTGATAGGTATATAGATCTAGAAAGTTCTGCAATTTCCAAGGAATTACAAAAATTCAGTATACCATGAAAAATTCCAGAAATTTCCTATTCTCCGGGGCCACTCCGATTTTGAGAACTTTTGATACTATCGGAAATGTCACAACAGTTCGCAAACTTCGCAAATTTTGGAACATTTTTGAAATTGTGTGATCTTGTGATATTTCGGTAAAACTATACCTGCAATATTCAACGTAATTTGCACAAGTTCGATAAACATACAATACTTCTATAATATTGACATACTTCCAGCTAATAAAATTCTTTGAAATTTTTCCCAAAATGGCTTCCAATTACGATATCCTCGAAGTAAATGAAATATCGTTTTTAGCAGTATCTTCTTATGATTCCTGTAATTCTGGAGAATATTCGTGTTCTTCAGATAAACATACGGGTACGGATACTGTAACAGATACAAATGAACATAATGGTATAGATATAGATACAAATGCTTATGCTGTTGCGGTTACTGATACCAGTAACGGGGCCAATAACAATACGGATACGCACACAGATTCGGAGACTGAGACAGAGGCTAATGACTGACTTAAGACCGTAGCTGTTTGTTATTAAGACTGAAACTCAGATTTGAAGTAATACCTGAGACCAAGACAAATACTGTAACTGTGACTGTAATTGTTACAGTGACTTATACTAAGATTCAGACTAAGTCTGACACTTGGACGTAAACAGAGACAGAGACGGAGACTTGAACAGAGACAGAGACAGAGACAGAGTCAGCGACAGCAACACCGACAGCGACAGCGACAGCGACAGTGATGGCGACAGCAACAGCGACAGCGACAGCGACAGTGAAAGAGACAGAGACAAAAACAGAGACAGAGACAGAGACATAGGCAGAGACTGAAACCGTGACAAAGACAGAGACAGAGACCAAGACAGAGACGAAGACAGAGACAAAAACAGAGACAAAGACAAAGACGGATGCAGAGTCAGAGACAGAGACGGAGACAGTAAAAAAGACAGGGACAGAGAAAAATACAGAGACAAAGACAGAGACAGCAACAGCGACAGCGACAGCGACAGCAACAGCGACAGTGACAAAGACAAAGGCAGAGACAGAGACGGAGACAAATACAGAGACAGAGGCAGAAACAAAGACAGAGACGTAGACAGAGACAGAAACAAGACAGAGACAAAGGCAGAGACAGAGACGGAAATGGAGACGAAGAGAAAGGAAAAAACAGAGACAGAGAAGAAGACAAATGCAGATACAGACATGCATGCAAATATGAAATTACATGGAGTGTCCTAATACACAGAAAATTATAAGTATTTAGGAAACTTCTGAAATTTCAGCATATCCACGTAATTTTCAAATTTTCAAAACTCCGAATATTGCATATCTGTTTTATATCCGTTTGAAATATTGCAATTTTTCTCAAAATTAATTGATTACTTTGTAAAATTCTATATTTCCATGATAAACAAAAAATTTTTTTTCGCTAATTTTTTTTCCTTCACCCCATTTTCATGATAACTAGCAATTTTTTTTATGCTTACGAAGTTAGTCGATTGTCTCAAATTAATCTTTCATTCCTTAAAGAACTACACATTCTAAGGTTTAGCAGATTTCTTGTATATACATGGATGCTCGAGTCACTGAATGATACTTATTTTCCGGAAATTCTCGTGACCTTTCCAATCCCGTGTTATCGGGATGACTCTGCTGAACAAATGCAGATACGATATAGAATATCTGTCAAAGACTGCAATATAAAAATCGCCTAAAAGCTTTCGATTAACTGGTGGAGATCAAGAATCGTGGTATTGTTGAAAATTACCGAAATTTGCTACACTTGCAGAAGCTCCGTTGAAGTTTTGTTATATTTTGGAGTTTCGGAAATATACTCAATTCAAAAAGATTTCAAAGTTGCTAAAAATTTTCGGCATGTTCAGAAATCCAACTATTATTTCCCGAAACGCTGTTTTCTGAATTTCGTGGGAGTTTTAACATTCTATGTAGAAAAGGAGTATCATTTCCAGAATTTTTTTTTCTACTCCCGAAGAAAAAAAGTGATCCACAATTTCTCATTACTATGATTCTCAAAAATTTCTGATAAGTTCAATATTCACAAGTTCCGAGAAACATCTCTATTCTCGTAATACCAGAAAGTTGCAAAAATTTCGTGATATAGATTTGTTCACAAATACAAGATAAGGTCGATTTTCAATAGGTATATAAATCTAGAAATATCTGTTATTTTCAAGGAGTTCCAAAAATTGAGTAAATTATAAATATTTCGGAATTTTCTCATTCTCCGGGGCCACTTGAATTTTTTAAACATTTCATACCTTTGAAAATGTCAGAACAGCTCTCAAACTTTGCAAATCAAAAAACTTCCTCGAAATATATGATCTTGTATTATGTTAGTTAAAAACTATATCTGCAATATGTCACGTGATTTGCACAACTCCGAAAAACGAACAATACTTCCATGATCACGACATATTTCCAGCGAATACAAATTCCTCGAAATATTTTCCCGAATCGCTTCCTATCACGTTATCATTCCAAGTTCATTGAATATCGTTGTAAGCAATATCTTCCTAGAATTTCTGTACTTCTAAAGAAGCTTCGTATTATTCAGGTAAACATACAGATACGGATACTGGAACAGATACAAATAAAAATGATGGTATAGATACAGATACAAGTGCGGATGCTGATTAAGTGACTGATACCAATAACGAGGCTTATAACAATACGAATACGCACACAGATACAGAGACTGAGACAAAGGCTAATGACTGGGTTGAGACCGTGGCTGTGTCTGTAATTAAGACTGAAACTAAGATTTAGAATGATACCTGAGACCAAGACGAAAACTGTGACTGTGAATGTACTTGTTACTGTGACTGATCCTGTGATTGTTATGTGACTGATACTGTAATCTAGACCAAGTCTGACACTTAGACGGAAACAGAGACAGAGACAGGAACTTGGACAGAGGCTGAGACAGAGACAAAGACAGAGACAGCGACAGCGACAGTGACAGCGATAGCCACAGCGGCAGCGACAGCGACAGCAACAGCGTCGGTGATGGCGACAGCAACAGTGACAGCGACAGTGACAGAGACGAAGACAGAGTCGAGGACAGAGACAGCGACAAAGACAAGTTCAAAGACAGGGACAAAGACAGAGACAGAACCAGAGACAGAGATAAAGACATAGACAGAGACAGAAATTAAGACAGAGACAGGGGCAGAGACTGAGACAGAGACGGAGATGAAGACAGCAACAATAACAAAGACAGAGACAGAGATGGAAACCGAGACAAGGACAGAGACGGAGACAGAGACAGAGAGAGCGACAGAGACAGGAAGCCGGTACAGAGACTGTAATAGAGACTAAGACAGAGACAAAGACAAAGGCAGAGTCATAGACGGAGATAGAGAGAGAAACAGAGACAGACATAGCCCAGTTTAGAGACGAAGACAGACGCAGAGACGTAGACAGAGACAAATGCAGAAACGGAGACAAAGACATAGAAAGAGACAAAGACAAATACAGAAACAGAGACAGAGACAGAGACAGTTCAGACATCTATGCAGACATAAAATTAGATAGAGTGTCCGAATGCTCAAGAAATCATGAGTAGTCTTAACATGTCAAGAACTTTGGAATATCTACGTGATTTTCGAATTTTCGAAAACCAATAAAATTGCATGTCTATCTTCTATTTGATTGCAATATTTTAACATCTCAGAACAATAAATGAATACTGTAACGTTTCGGATTTCGGGTCTGACCGCTACATAAATATTTCAAGTTGGAAGGTATTTCAACAAGTCAGTTTCTCTTTAATAAATCTTTCATTACAATCAGCAACTAACGACACTTTGTACAGTATTATACGACGCGACACAGAGTAGCACGAGAGTTATCCGTTCGAAGTTTTAGAAAGAACTGTCCTCGACCTTCGCGGAGCTCGAGTATTTATACGTGCGACTTGTTATGTTGGAAAGTTCTAGAACCTATGAAGATTTGACACGTAGAACTTTCGAGGCCACGTCTACATTGGTTCTAGAACGCGCCTTATTTAAGCAGAGCGATGTTGTTATTGCGTTTCCGGAAAACAAGATTCGGCACGACATCAATAAACGTGACTCCCTCGTCAACAGATTGATAAGTGTACGTGACAACAAGATTTAGCGCGACATTAATAAACGTGACTTTCTTGTAAGCAGATCAATAAGTGTATGTCACCGGGACGTGACATTAATGAACGTGACTTTCTCGAAAACAGATTGATAAGTGTATGTCACCGGGACGTGACATTCCTTCCCCCTCTGGTGTACACGTCCCCGTGTACTATTACCTTATCAAGAGGAGATAGCAAAAAATGATACGCGTCATACAGTTATATTATATAATTGCTGGTGCGTCAGCCCCTCTCCCTTTTGTTACGCGCGTCTACGCATGTTAAATAAAATTTTCCCGGTAACATTATTTTCAGGCTTACGTACCTAAGATAATGAGAAAGGAAAATTACGAAGTGCTTGTGTGTACATTGTTACTCACTCGTGCCTCCGCGGAGCTCCTGTAGCCAGGGGTGGTCATGCAATGCCATAGGGGAAACTCATCGCCAAGGGTCTGATGAGCTGTTGCCGTTTCTGGGCCCTGGTTGGCTTGGAAGATGTATGTCGTCGGTTCCTCGCAAGATGTTGCTGATGCATTGATCCAAGGGCAGCCTGCCCTGTGCTGTCGTTTCTTGACGCTGATTTTCGGCAATTTTAGTGTTTTGAGCTGTCGTACTTGGGCCTGAACGTACCGTGTGTCGGGCGCCACCGAGTGCATTGCTGGCAGGCTGTGTTCTATGGTGCGGCCGCTCTTGCGTGTTTCTTGGATTAACACGTACCGCATGTTGGGCCCTGTGGTCCGTGTTTCAGCGCGCTATGTGGTCGTGTTGCCTGGGAATGTTTTTTGGCGGTTGTTGAAATTGAGCTGTCACTTGGACCCTGTAGTCTGGACGTTGTTGGTGTGTACTCGGGCCTTGTTCGGTGGTGAGGTCAACCACTGGCGGTTGTACATGTTGTTGGGGCCTCACAGTTGGCGGTGTGCGATGTTCTTCCGTTATGTCGATGACCAGCGGTTGGGGCTTCACTTATGCAATCGTCTTCGAAGTCATGGCTGCTCCGATTTCGGGTGTTTGTTTAACTTCTGCATGGGCTTCTTTTTCTCCGGTTTGTTTTGCCCTCTTCATAAATCCGAATATTGGATTTTTGCATCTCGGGCAGTTTGTTGAGATTTTTGTTGAGCCCGATGTTGTTTTTTGTTGAGCCCCCTGTTTTCATCCTCCGGTATTCGGCGTATTTCGCTGAGCAAGGGAATCGTTCTCTCCTTTGGTTTGGCAGGCGCCTTCTCCTTCTCTTTTTGCCTTTGGACAATTTCCTCATACGAGTTTGCAAAATTCGTTGATAGTTCTTTGAACCCTGGGATCTTTGCTTGGAAAAAACAGATTAGGGCCCATAATTCAAGGTGTCCTTCTTCTCGGAATTCGTTGAAACCCCCGTTGGGCCTGACGCCGTACAGTCGAGCATATCGGCGTGCTTCTCGTAGAGTTGGCAGTGCTGGATCCATGATGGAACACGCGAGGCAGACGATGTCGTACTAACAATATTGACTGTTTCTTATTTACAACTAGGCTGTTTTTGTTATTCTATAACTGCGCGTTTTATTCCTCTGTCGATTAAAATCTAGGTTGTTGTTGTTTTTCTATAACTGCGCGTTTTATCTATCTGTCAATTAAAAACTAGGTTGTTGTCGTTTTTTTATAACTGCGCGTTTTATTCATCTGCTTATTAAAAACTAGGTTGTTGTTGTTTTTCTATAACTGCGCGTTTTATTTATATGTCAATTAAAGACTAGGTTGTTGTTGTTTTAAGATGATGATCGTAAGGATTCTTTTGCTGACGAGAAAAAAAAACTGACTGATAGTCGAGAATTAATAATGTATTCATCATTTGTTTCGCGCAAATGATAGTTCCAGAGGCTTCCTCGACTGAAATTTCAATTAATTCATTCCAATAGCTATAATTTGCGTAATTAACTGGTGATCTTTGAGCTTTTTGTTATTGTTTACAATTGACATAGTATTACTACGAAATATATAACTTGTTTTTGAAATGAACTCATTTCATAATTCATTTGTATCGGAATTATTTTAACTTGTTCAATCTTCAAGATAGAATTGTTTGCGATGGAATTGTTTTAAAGTCAATTAATATTTAATGACTTGTTGGAAAATAATTTGCTTGGTATGGCGTTGATGAAATTGTTCGAAAAAAAGGGAAGTATTTTGGAATTATTCTCAAATTTATGGCTTGTTTTTGGTCTTCCTTCGTCCTATTTCTTCATAGATACCATGGTTTGGGACTATGGACTCGTTCTTGTTCCGGTTCTATGGTCCTTTCTTTGGGCTTGTCGTCGTTAAGGGCTTCCGACGGCAATATTTTCCGTTTCTGAGGAGGTTGTTTGCTCTCTTCTAACCGTGGTCGTCGCACTTTGTTCATTTTCATGTCCTCGGTTTTTGGTTGATAAATAGTGGGGTTTGGTTGGTTTTGTTCGCTTCTACAGAGGTTGAGATACGACAGAATTTCTCCGATATTTGTGCATGATGATGTTTTACAAATGCACCACATATTCCCAGGACGGATGGGATGCCGATTAGTCCTGTGATTGTCCAACTTGATCCAGACTTTCAGTTTATCTTCTCATTTTCCATTTTGATGCGTAGTTCTTTTGCTTTATTAATGATTTTTGATAACTCGATGTCCGTGGTCAAGTGTGACTTTGCTTTTTTTGCCTTATATTCGTACGTTTGCTCTATTTCTCTTATTGTGTCTTCCAGTTTCGTACTATTTCCTATTTCGCTGGTGAAAATCGCTCCTATATCCAGGCTCTTCCTGTTGTTTACTGTTGTCTCTATGTCTGCATCCACTTCGCGAGAGGCTGTTAGGACCGCAGAAGATAACGTGGCCTTGCATTTAGTTTTACGTGTCAAAACACCTTGACCCTTTACTGCTATACGCTGTGTGTCTGAATTTTTGCATTGAACATTGACGATTTCCTCCTCGACACACGAGTATAACCATGCATTTTTTCTTTTTAACTGAGTCCAGTGGATTTTATCAATTGTCGCTGTATGAATCGTACATTTTTAGAATTCGCTGAAATCTGGTTTGCGATAATACGGACTTCGCATGGTGACTCTGGTGTAATCAAGTATGCTGTGTTAAAGTTCTCGCAGATTTTTGTTGATTCGATATTGAGGCAATGACTTAATTTTTCCTCGTCAAGTATAAAATAATGGTTAAAATCTTCTTAAATGGATACCAAGTTAAATTGTAGATTTAAGTAGGCGAATTTTCCCATCGAATTTCTCTGTACTGTTGAGAGCTTATATGTTTCATAAAGGTTATATTTCCTTGTCTCCACTAGTGGGAATCGTATTATGTTTACCAGTCCTCTGTCTGTCGCGTAAACTGTCATTTGTGCGATGTCCATCAGTTGGGCCATACCGACTATTGATAACTCTACTGGGAGTTGTGCACTGATGTTTTCCAGTTGTATTTTCTTACTCGCCTCCAGCAGTTTTTCCACCGATAGGAATTCTAAATGTATTTTTTCTATTTTAGCGAATAGTACTGCATTGGTGATAGTGCTTACGTCCAGTTCGTAACTTGTCGTGTAGGCCTCTGCAAGTGTTGACATCATCGCGATTTTCATTTCCTTTGTGATTTCACCGACTGCCTTCGTTGTTGCGTTGAATTTATCTTCAAACAACTTGATTTTTTCTTTGACGTCAGCTATTTTCTCTGTATGCAATCTCAAGCTGGTCTCGATGATTTCTGTTTGCTTGATGAATAAATGTATCAATTCCAACGTGTCGTTTTTCGATCTGTTCAAGAGCATCTTTATGGCTTCCACATCTTCTTCCGTTGCTGTGCCATAGAGTATTTTGTACAGGTTTCCGACGATTTCTAGTATAGCTCGTTTTCGCTTGTTTTTCCTGATGATTATCTTCATAGATTCTCGGTATTGTTTGTCCGTTGTTAGGCGGTAACGTAGTTCCTCTAGAAGTTCCTTTGTCGGGCATGTTCCTATTTCGGAACGATGGTGTTGTAGTTTTGTGACTGTTTGTAGTATTGCGGGGCTCTATTTCATAAGATCTTCCAAGTTCACGTGATTCATGATTTTCCATTTCGAGGTTGTTACGTAGATGGTCCCCTGTTCCTCATAATAAATCCCTGGTGAGTGTTCGATGTTCTGTATTTCCACCTCGTTATTAGCCATCACGTACCTGTGACAGAAAAGAGCCCTATCTTTAGGCTTCCTCTGTCAAGTTGGCTTTTGAGAGGTCAATTTTTGGGAAATGGGCTCTGTCAACCCGTGCAATTGGAATCGTCCTTTCGCGTTCATCGTCATCTGTCACGACTACACAGTCCTTTTCTTTATTAATTTTGATTACTTCGTAGGGTCCTCTATACTCGTCGTCGAATTTTGTGTGTTCAACTGGTTTCAATTCGAACACATAGTCGCCGACTGTAAAATTTTGTATGGTCAATTTCCTGTCGTAATAACGCTTTGCACTTATTTTCGAATTCAGCAGGTTTGCGGCTGCGTCTTTTCTTAAGTCTTCCAGTCTGTTTGACAATTCTCCGAAGTATTCGTCGTATGTTGTGGCGTCTTGGATTGCAGGGCTCGGAGTTAATAATCTGCATTCCTTTCCATACACAAGCTCGAACGGAGTATAGAGCGTGCATTTACTTTTGGCCGTGTTGAACGCCCACATAGCATAAATTAGATACTTCGTCCAATTTCTTTCGCGGGTGATAAAAAACTTTAAATATTCGGCTGAGGACGCGTGGCTTCTTTTCAATGAAGCGTTTCCGTGCGCGTAGTAAATGAAGCAAAATATTTGTTCGATCCCGAAGAGTTTCGCAAGGTCGACATTGACGTCACTGGTGAAGTATTTGGCGTTGTCAGAGATGATGTACTCTGGCGGCCCGACCTGGCAAAAAATCTTTTCTACTAGGGCTGTTGCGATGGTTCTGCTGTCGTTTCTCGGTACTGGGATGGCAAAGCTGTATTTCGTGAGCATGCACATTGCTGTCAAAACGTATTGAGGTTTTGCTTGCGGCTGGTGTGGCGGTGTTGTTGGTCCATATATGTCGATAGCCAGTCTTTCGAAGCTATCTTTTATACCCTCGGTATGTACCATCGGCATACGAGTTTCAACCCTTGTCAATTTTTTGATTTGGCATCCTTCGCATGCTCTAACGAAATCTTCGATTTGCTTCTTCATTCCGGACCAGTAGAATTCCGATGATAGTTTGTCGTATGTTTTGTTTATCCCCTTATGCCCGTTTATACCTCCATGTATTTCTCCTATGATCTTGTGTCTTTCTTCTAGGGGAGGGTACCTTGAGGATTTTTCGACAATAGATCACTTTCACTGGTTTTTTGTAGAACGTCGATCTTACATTCTTGATGAATTGGTCTCAAACCGCTGGATTCATTATCTCTGGATCGAAATTGATTGCAAATACTCGTATTTCTAGTTTTTCTAACGTCTTTTCTAGAATCTTTAATGCTTGAACTATTTCTTTGTTCGTCGGTTGTTCCTCCTCGGTTTGTTTTATTACTAACCCGAGCGTATATAATTGTCCTCTTTTCGTCCTGAAAATTTCTTTGTTCTCCGAAGAAGATTTCACGATTTTCAGTAATTTCTTTGCCTTTAACAGTCTGTGAAAGTTTGTTTACAGATCTTCGGCATTTGTTTTCAAGTAGACGATGTTCGTGTCCTCGTTGATGACGTTATCTCTTGATGTCGAAATTTCTCCCTTTGTTCTTTTGTCTTCCATTACCTTTGGTTTCTCTACTGTTTTCGATAATTTCTTTACCTTGGAGTTTTTTGAAGCGTCTGAATCTAATGGTGGAATAGAATGTATGCTTGCGAGCTGTTGAATTTCTTCGGGCTTGTTTTAGTGACGATTTCGTCATTGAAAAGATAATACTTTAGTGGGCCCGTCCTGGCAATGGCGGTGTAGTGTCCGAGGTCAGGTGATGGATCATCATGTATAATTGCAGAAATCATCTCATACTTTGCTGTTTCTTTTTCATCCGCTGATTCTATTTTAATGTCAATACTGCTTTCGAACTTGATATGTCTTTTGATCTTGTTTTCTACATCATCGAATCGATTTAAGGCTAGACACAAAAT
Source organism: Platygaster equestris (assembly GCA_030522785.1). NCBI lineage: Eukaryota > Metazoa > Arthropoda > Insecta > Hymenoptera > Platygastridae > Platygaster > Platygaster equestris. The sequence continues at coordinate 4,845 of JAPYZK010001120.1, read as the reverse complement.
ATTTAATGGTTTTTCCATCGTGTGTTTGATCGTTGATGGGGTTTTAGACTTGAAACCCTCGCAGTTTAATTCTTTATTTTCCCGTAATTCTAGTGCATCATGCAGTACTTCGTATGTTGAATCCAAAGTCCTGAAGAGTCCTGTCAGAAATTCATGCGCATCTTGCTGTTTTCCTGGCATAAAGTCTGGGAAAAACTTGGTAATATTGCTGCAAACTTTTGTTGGTTTCATCGCTCGATCCGTTTTCTTGTGGCATTCTCGGAGTGTCACCGTCAAGGAGCAAATTGTGCATTTGTTTTCAATCTTGAATTTTCCTTTCGTTTGCACTTCTTCATCCAATAACCAATTGATGAAAGCTGAAATATGGAATAATGCTCGGATGGTACCTACTATTTATATAGCAAGTGTTTTCCATGTTGTATAGGCCTGCTCCAACTGGTAAGTCCTCTCTCCATCCGAGTTTGACCATATTCTTCGTCTCGTGTTTTTCTGTTAGTGTTTTAGTGCTTCTAGTTTCCAAAATTAACATTTAGTTGTCTGTATCGTCCTCATTTTTTTTATGATGTATTGGGTCTGTATTCTTTTTTCTATTCTCTTCCAGTGAAATTTCCATAGGCTCTACAACTTTATCCTCTCGTGACTTGTTTGTATCCTTTTCCTGTGTGAATTCTATGTTGTCACTAGGACTTATTTCGACTTAATTTGTCTTTGTAAGATACCTGATCTCATTGTCGTGGCCAATGTATCTTGGGACATCTTTTTCGGAAGGATTATCAGAATGTGAATAGTTTTCAGTTTCACTCGAACTTAATGAAGCGTTTTCCATATCGTATAGTAAATTCTTTTCATTTTCGACCTCATTCTGTTTTTGATCGTAGTCATTATCATCGTTTTCGACGTTATCTGTATTCATTTTTTCAAGTCTATCTCTTATGTTTTTTAAGACGATTCGTCTTCATTGTTCGCATCTTCCACATCTGATTGTTCGTCTTTTCGGGGCCATTTATTGCTGTGTTTCGTGTCATAGAATGTTCCACCGGTTTCCGAACTGCTGAGTATTTCCTTTTTTTTTGCCATGGGTAGCGTGCTCATCAACGCGAGCATTTTTTTGGCTTATAAATTTCGCAGCGTCCCTGTTGAAAGTATAATCGGAATGCAGGTAGCTCTCGGTCTCATCGGAGTCTTTTTTGTCGCTTTTCTTTTCGTGAATGTCTCCATTTTCATCGATATCGCTTCGTACATTTCCAAAAGTATCGTGCTCGTATTTTTCATCGTCATTTGCATCATTTTCATCAATTATCTTTTCGTTTTCATTGACAATTTTTCTATTTCCATCAACGATTTAGCAATTTCATTGACATTCTTTATCTCGTCAATCTTCTTCGTATTTTTCACGAACTTATTTTCGCGACTTTCCTTTGATTCCTTATGAGCTCTCATTTGACTACGCGTTTAAATATTTTCCGTTTTATCACTTTCCTCGGAATTAGTGCCCTCCAATTTTACTAATTCGTATGTCCAACGTTTCTTCTTATCTCTCTTTTTGCGTGATTTGGTAATAATTGTATCCACTACTTCATCCTCGCTTTTCTTCTCGTCGTTAGTGTCATATTCCCAGCAGGTTTTTTTGTTTTCCAGGTCGGTTTCACCATTTTTGTCATCGGCTTCATGATAACAATATTTATTCTTCACTTTCTTCTTTCCCGATTCTTCAAGTTCGCGTTTTTCTTTGTTAATTTGTTCGTCGTCGATTTTTGTTTCTTGTTTCTTGTGCAACTTCCTCACTTGCTTTTTCATAAAATATTTTCTGGTAATTTGGACCTTGTTTTCTTTTCTTCGTGCGGCTTGGGTAATTTGAACTCTGGGTATTTTTTTCTTTCTACTTTTTTCCTGTCTGACATGTCGTTATCGGTCGTATTTCTAGCTCTGGCGCGTTTTTGAGCTTTTGCGAGGAGGACTGCTTTTTCGTCTTCTGTCGGTCTTGTTTCGTCTGTTGGATTTCTTGACAGGGCGTGAGCCACCACGTTGCTCGCGCCAGTGCGATACGCTATTTTGTAGTCGTATTCCTCAAGCTGAATTCTCCACCTCATTAGTCTGGCTGTTGGTTTTTTGGTCCGAGTTAAGTGACTTAACGGACAATGATCAGAAAGAAAAGTGAATTTTCGGGCGAATATGTATGGATAAAACTGTTCTACTGCGTAAACAAGTGCGAGGGCTCCTTTTTCGCTGGTCGAATCTTCGGCTTTGTTCAATGATCTTGATGCTTACGCGATAGGTAAATCTTTTTCTATCTCACCTTGAGAAAGCATGCACCCGATTGCATAATTCAACGCGTCGCAGCCTATCAGCAATTTCTTGGTGAAATCCGGAAGTTGGAGTACCGGTTTTTCAAGTAACTTATTTCTTAGCGTTTCGAAAGCTTGTTGGTGTTCCTTTCCCCACATGAATTTCGTGTCTTTCCTCAATAGCTGGGTTAGAGGACGGGCGATCTTTGCGGATTCTTTTATAAATCTTCAGAAATATGAAACAAGTCCAAAAATGACTTGACTTTCTTCGGGTCCATAGGCCGTGGGTAGTTCTTCAGGGCTTCCAACTTTTTCTCATCGGGCTCTACTGAATTTTGGCTGATATGATGGCCCAAGTAGACAACGTCCTTTTTTGAAAATTGGCATATTTCAGGCTGCAACACGAGGTTGGCTCTTCTCAGACGTTCAATGAGCCACCCGTATCTTTTTTCGTGTCCCGAAAAATCTTTCGCAAAGATAATGATGTCGTCGAGATATACTAAACATTTCACGTACGTCATCCCTGATAATACGTTATTTATCATCCTTGAGAAGCATGCTGGGCTCGTTTTCAGGCCGAATGGTAGTCTGCTGAATTCATACTGTCCATTTTTAGTTGCAAATGCTGTTTCATGCGTCGTTTCTGGGTGCAACGGAATTTGATGAAAACCGAAAGCCAGGTCAAAGGTACTGAAGTATTCTGCTCCTTACAAGCAGTGGAGCAGTGTAGCGATGTTTTCGAGTGGAAAATTATCTGAAACAGTTTTCAGGTTCAATTGACGAAAATCTATAACCATCCTGTATCTTTTTTCACCATCGGGCCCTGGTTTTTTGGGCACAATCCATACTGGCGATGAATATGCGCTTTGAGACGGTTGGATGATGCCGTTTTACAACATTTTGTTAACTTGACGGGTGATTTCTTCTCTCTGCGTAGGTGCGAAGCGATACTAGCACTTTGCTTTCACTGGTTCGTCGTCAATTGTTTTAATTTTGTGATACCTGGCGTTCGTATGACCTAATTTTTCTGCTTCAAGGTGAAAGTTATCTTGGTATTTCCACACGAGGTTTGTGACGTGGTCTCTTTCTTTATCGTCGAGGTTCTCTAGGTCCAATTTTTTACATTACTTTCTCGAACCTTTCTTCGGTGCACTCTCTTGCTGTCACTCTTTGAATTTCAGCATTTTCGTTTATCGATGTTTTTCGCGAATCCGTTTGTTGAGTAATTGGTATGATATCGTCAACTTTCCATAACTCTATGGTAGGTAGTTCAACTTTTACTGGTTACTCATTGGAGCTAACAATGTAAAGAAAAGCAATGCCGTTCCTGTTTGTTACTAAAACCTTTCCCATATACACGTTGTCGCATATAAATTGTTTTGGGACATAACCGTATTGGTACGTACATAACCGTATAACGCCCTCTCTGCGTAAGATATAATGCCTCCCGTATTCTCGAAAAATATCGATTCCAACATTCCGTTGCTTCTCACCGGAAAATCTGCACCTACGAACTGGGAATTTTGTATATGGCCCCGAATATTCAGTAGCACTTGTCCTATTGTTTTTACTGACTCACTTGTAATGCCGCTCAAATTAAATTGCACACTGTCGTCGATTTTGATGTCCTCTTTCAAATGGGAGATTTTTATGATGTTCACTGTTGCACCCGTATCGATTAAAAATGTCTCAAATTCGTCCTTAAGTTGTGGTGTTTCTTAATCTACCGTTGGGGATTGTGTTATGCGGTCATTGGCGATGTTTATTGTTCCTCGGCCGTGATGCAGTTCATTGAGGCGTTTTTGCTGGTACCCTGGTACTGATGCGGGAGGGTACCGCTCATCCGCATCAATTTGGAGTTTACATCCTCATTTCCTTGTGTGCGGTTCAGGTACAATTGGTTTCTCGGGGTTTTGTTCCAGTTGTTGTTTCGCTGCTAATTTGAATCATTGGACCGGTTACCTCCGTTGTTCCATCCACGTCGCTCGTTAAGACCCTCGTAATAATGATCGTCGTTTCGTTCTTGCTGCTTCCCATTTCTGTTGTTTGGCTCAAAATTCATCCTCCGTCCTGAAGATTCGTTGTTTCGCGGCCTGAATTCTTGCAAATCTGGGTTCGGGGTCCAATTATTTCTTGGATTTTGTCCATCATATCGTTTCGTTCGCATACTTCGCGGGTTATTTCCCCATGAGCTCGAATTTCAAACCCAATTGACAGCCTCGGAGCACAAAGTAGAGAGCTATCATTTTGTGAGCAAAGTCGATCAATTTTCGCGCAGGGCCAAAAGTGCTCACTGAAAACCGAGAGCGAGGTGGAACAGGGACTTTTGAGGGCTGAAGATAAATAGAAAACTTTCAGGTCAGTAATGGGTCGTCTCATGATCCATTTGTGCTCTAAACATTTTCTACCGCATTTTGGCGCTAAAGCTTGCTCTTCAAACTGACCTTTTTATGCGGTTCGTGTTACCCCCCGCGGACAAAGAATAACATTACCGTCCCTTCGAATTTTCATGCCTCCGGCCGGCCTCTGAAAACACAGTCAGCATTTTTGTCCCTCACTT
>JAPYZK010001119.1:0-19877 GCA_030522785.1 Platygaster equestris | reverse complement strand
TATGAAATTGAAAGTTGTAATTGGGAAATTCAGAAATTGTCTAAGATTGAAATGATACGAATTTCCAAAATTCGAACATTTCCAAGCTTGAAATGTTTAAAATTTTGAAATTTTTGAGGTTATCAAAAATTCAAAAATGATGAAATATACGATTCGAAAGTATACACAAGTTACTTGACTCACTTATAGTCCATAACAGGGCAAAAATGGCCGAACATAGTTGAATTTTCTTTGGAATTTTTGCAGGTACTATATTTTTTGCCATTCGCTTGTTTGAGGAAGGAATGATAAACGTTTGTTATCTCACCAACAGTGTTGTAGGAAATAACTGCTAATAAAGTTACGAGGAGAAGACTTGTAGACGGTATGATGTAACCCACGGTGATAACTTCAACGTCGAAGGTTGCTCACTTTTATTGATTAACTATGCAGGAAGTTTTTTTTCATGGAGAAAATAGAGAGTAGAATATTGCTCGCAGTCCGCTTGTTCCATAAGGAAACAATAAACGTTCGTTATCTCATATAGTGTTTCTAGAATATTTTCTGATAGAAGATACGAGTTAATCACTTGTGATAGGTAGAATGCAAGGTTTTAGAACAAAGTCACAATTTCGAAATGTTCAGGGTCTTGACTCCAATAGCTATAATATTCCGAAATCACAGAAATGAGAAGTCGTTTTATCAGCTTCAAGTACAACTTCATTCGCCCCTAGACTTAAATACACTTTTCCAACAAATACGAAGATATTGCAACATCCAGTTTGTATAAATTCGAGGATTCAACAAAACTTCGCTGATTATTGATCAACTTGCACGATTACCACATGGTTGATTTCCTGTAGTTTTCGAACGTTCGATTTCACGTCATCTATCAGTTGCGTTTTCCTCAGCGCTTTTATCTGATAAAAAAGAGAACAAATCGTATTTTGTTTTCATGATATAGAATGGGTAATTGCTTATCATAATGATGTATCGCAAGGCTTACCACATCTGTTGGCACTTTGACTTCATTGCCAAGAACAACCCAACTAATACCTTCCGTGCATGGTGGCATCGTTAAAGAACCCGTATATAAGAAATAGTTATCCTCCACCTTGTCATTCAATAACGTCAAATCTTCCAAATCTTCGGCAGGTACGATCGTCTGATGACCCTTTTCCGAAACTTTTTCGATATACTCCGTTAATTTCAGCATCATTTCCGCCCCTTCATCTACACCCTACAAGAAACGCTGTTATCCTCTATTTTTGCATGATTGTGTCAGCGAAGTGAAATATTTCTCATATACCTTCAACGGTACTTCTATTACTACGGCTTCTCTTCCCTTCCTGGCCTTGGCAGCTTTTTCGAATGAATCAAATTTCGTATTGTAAGTCACGATCTGCATACTGCCGTCAAATCTTGAAGGAATTGAATATTATTCAAAGAACATGGGGACGTGGTATCGAAACACTTACTTTTTTCCATCGATTGCATGCTCACTTCCTTCTGAATCGGATTTTCCCCAGTGTACACGAAAGTGATCGACTTTTAGCTCCCTGACATTCATTAAACAAAACTTTTGATATCCGACGAAGTATATCATGAGGTTATATTTGTAATGAGACTCACTTGTTAAGTAACTTTATTTCCAGCCACTGTTTTTGGTCTGGAGGATTGTATTCAAAGACGATAGCATTGCCTGTGTTTTTTATTGTCACGGGAGTTACTTCACCTGTTTTATTGAATGTTAACGAGGGCTCAAAGATTCTTTGTTTCGTAGTTTTACTCGTGTCAATATCAATCGGAGATTGCATATTTCCTTCACAACGAGGGTTCGTATCACCCCAGCTGTCTTGGTCAGCGTACGAGAATTGCTCCAAACGGTCGGCATATGCTTTTTTTCGAGGAATGGAACGTTAATTATTTAGTGGTTTCATTTATTCGGAAGAATACACAAATCACTTGACTCACCCGTAGTCGCAAACAGGGCCAGAACGCCCAAACATAGTTGAATTGTCTTCATCGCTGACCAGAATTGAATTCTTGGGAGTAAAGTATTCTTCGTCGTTCGCTAGTTTTATCAAGAAATGATAAACGTCCTTTATCTTACGGAAAGTTTTTTTCGAAATAATTGCTGTAGAGAAGATACGAGTAGAAGAGTTGTAAATGGTATGATGTAACCCAGGGTGATAGCTACAATGTAGAAGGTTGCTTATTCTTATCAATTTATCATTTTGACCGGAATTTTTTTTTATTTTTTTTTTAAGAAAAACTATTATGGATATTCGTGATATATTTGTAGAATAAATGGATATCTATATCGATATATGTATCTATAGATATATATGGATATATATAACACACCCATAAATATCTATAGAGTATTCATGGTTACCTATGACATATCCATGGATATCTATTACATATCTATGGGATATGGACTATCCATAACATATCTGTGGACTATGTATGTATATCTATGGCATATATATAGAATATCCATAGATATTTATGGCACAGCTATGGATATCTATAAAATATCTATGGATATCTACGACATATCCATAGATATCCATGACATTAACGTGATTCATTGAAATAACGATTTCTGGAGTGTCAACCGATAAAAATTCGTATCGTAACTAGAAATTCCAGCAATTATTATTTTGATAAATCACGTCTTGAAAAAAGTAAAAGTTAATTCTACGAGACGATCACAGTCCTCGGTTTCGCCTCGGACTGCAACTCTTCATTTCGCAAAATCACCATTTCTTGCACGTGCAATAATGTATCATCATTTATTTCTAGAATTTATCACCAACTCCCCACTGCTGGCTACATTGTGTGAGGAGGAGTGGGGGGAGAATCTCTGTAAACAATCTACTAAGTGATCATTTGAACATGCAGTTTTTTTTCCATGGAGAACTTTTAAACGTGGACATAAGAGAGATTGAAGAATTTTTTTTTTTTTTTTTTTTTTACAATAGAGTTAAATATTGTTTGCTGTCCGCTTGTTTAATTAGAAAACGATGAACGTTCGTCATTTTACAGAAAGTGTTTCGAAAAAAATTGCTGATAAGAAGATACGAGTTAGTCATTTCTATAGACAGGACGCAGGGTTCCTAAAATAGTCAATGGAACCTTTTGAAATTTAGTTTCCCATCGAATATGGTTGATTCATTTTCATATTTGTTGGTTTTTTGTGTATTTCTCAAGTAAAAATTTATAAATGTCAAAAACTGCAAAAACGTCGAATTTCCGAACTTGACAATTGTGTTTCTGAATCCACATTTTTTGAGTATTAAACTCCGAATAAGGTGAATTTTTGGAATAATTTTTATATGCCTTTATTAGAATACACAAATATTTCAAAATCACAAAAACTAGAAGTCGTTATTGGCTTCGAGTCACAACAGTCACATCTTTATTCACACCTAGATTTAAAACCTTTCCAGTGATACTAAGATGATATAATTTCAGCATCAAGATTCCACAAATTCGAGAATTCAACCAAACTTGACCGATTATTGATGAACCTGCATGACTTGCACAAGTTTAATATTCTGAAGTTTTCTGATGTTCGATCTCACATCATCTATCAGTTTCGTCTTTCTCAGCGCTTTCAGCTGATTGAAAATAAGAAAAACCTTGTATTTTCGTTTCATGGTACAGAAAAATTGCTCATCTGAATAGTGTTTTGCAAGACTTACCGCATCTGATGGTACTTTGACTTCATCGCCAACAATAACCCAATAAACGCCTCCTGTGCAAGGTGGTATCGATAATGAACCCGAGTATACGAAATAACTTTTTAACTTGTCATTCAAAAACGTCAAATCAGATAAATCCTCGGCAGGTACAATCGTCTGTTGACCTATTTCCGGTACTTTTTCGATATACTCTGTAAATTTCTGCATCGCTTCCGCGCCTTCATCCACACTCTACGAAAAAACGCCGTTATCCTCTATTTCTGCACTTGAGCACAGTTAAATGTTCTTTGTGTACCTTCAACAGTAATTCTATCACTACAATTTTTCTTTCGCTCTTGGATTTCGAAGCTTCTTCGAATGAACTGAATTTCGAATCGTAAGTCACAATCTGCGCACTGCCGTCATATCTTCAAGGGATTGAATATCAGTTGAAAAACATTGAGACACAACAATTGATATTGTATCGAAATATTTACTTTTTTCCATCGATTTCGTGCTCGCTTCCTTCTGAATCGGATTCTCCCCAATGGAAACGTACGTGATCGATCTTCAGATTACTGTCATTCATTGAACAAAAATTCTGACACTCAGCGAAGTATATCATGTGGTTATATTTGTAATATTCGTAATGGATCTTACTTTTTCCTAAACTTTATTTCAACGTTCTGTTTTTGGTCTGGAGGTACGTACTCCAGGACGAGAGCATCGCCTGTGTTTTTGAGTGTCATGGGCGTTTGGTCACTCGTTTTAGTGATCGACAAAATGGGAGCACGGACTACTTGTTTTTTGGTTCGACTCTTGTCAATATTAATCGGAGATTGACGGTTTCCTTTGCAAGTAGGGTACATTTTATTCCAGTTCTCTTGGTCAGCATACGAGAATTGCTCTAAACGGTCGGCGTGTGCTTTTTTTCGAGGAATGGAATCGAATGTTCATTATTTAGTGCATAGTTTCTGATGTTTCATTCGTTCGGAAGAATATGAGTCAGTTAACTCACATATAGTCCAAAACAGGGCAAGAACGCCCAAACGTATTTGAGTTATTTTCATCGCTGGCCAGAATAAAATTATTAGAAGTAAATTCTTCTCCGTTCGCTCGTTTTATAGAGAAACGGTAAACGTTCTTTATCTTACCGAACGTGTTTTTCAAAATAATTACTGTAAAGAAGATACGAGAAGAAGAGTTGTAAATGGTATGATGTAACCTAGGTGATAGCTGAATGTCGAAGGTTGGTTGCTCTTATCAATTCATTATTTGAACAGGAATTTCTTTTTCCATGGAGAACTATAGTGGATATTCATGATAAATTTGTAGAATATCAATGGATATCTATGACGTATATATATAATATCCATCGATATTTATGACACACTTATGGATATCTATAGAATATCTATGGATGTCTATGACATATCCATGGATATTCATCTATGACATATCTATAGAATATCTGTAGATATCTGTGTCATGTTCCTGGAAAAAAATAATATAACTGTAGTTGTGTTCTGATGTCTGCATAATCTCCGGGACTATTTTTATGAAATTTCTATGAGTTCCCATAGCTGTCAATTAGTATGTTGAAGTCAGTGGAAATCGCTAACCTTCGCTAGAAACATTAAAAATTAAGTTTTCCTTCAAATAACGTAGATTTATCTTCAGATTCGTTGGTTTTTTGTGTATTTCTTAAGTGAAAGTTTTATTGATTCCAAAAACTGAAAAAACATCGAGATTGCGAATTTAGATTTTTATAACTATCACAGTTTCAGAATTTGACAATCGGGTTTCTAAGTGCACATTTTGGTTCTGCATTTTCTAACTATTAAACTCCTATTTTCGTGTATTTTTAGAATTTTCACCTGATAGCAGTGTAACTTCGAAATTTCTGGATTTTTCTGCCAAATTACATTATTGAATTTCAGAGGTGACGAAGTTAGTTAATATGCACGTTCAGCTCATTGAATTTTTTTTTCATTTTTCGTTTTAATGTTCGGAAATTTCACATTCGATTTCCGGATTCCTATGATTCACGAATTTGTTGACTCCAGAATACTGAGATTTTTGGATATTTTTACAGGTAATCGTGAGGATTTTAAATTTCCCAGTTAATTTTCGTGTTTATCACGATTTGTCATCGCTTCGACTAATTTCAAGTCCTTTTCAAAACGTAATTCATTAAAATAACAATTTCTGAAGTGTCAACCAATGAAAATTCGTTTTATAACTAGAAATTCCAGCAATTGTTATTTTGATCAATCACGTCTTGAAAAAGAATCCAAATGAGTCGAAACGTCGACAAATCTTATTCAACGCGAAAATCTACTGGGAAATCGAAAATCTTCACGATTATATACATAACACGCAGTAAAAAAAAAACTATCATTTCTACAGGTGTTATAGTGTCTTGAAAGTACAGTGTTGCGATATAACTTTCATGTTACCACAAGTACAACGATATCAACTCCATATTTCTCGCATTTTCTCTCTTTTTTGACTTCTTTCTAGAATTCCCAATATGAATAGCAGATTCCCCAACTCTTCACTTCCTGCAGAAACGTTCCAAACACACAATCTTAATTTCATTTCCGTCTTAACTTCATGAGCACCAACACTTTTCCAAAAAACATAAGGATATCATAAGGAAACGATGAACGTTCGTTATCTTACAGAAAGTGTTTCTCAAATAATTGCTGATAAGATGCAAGTTGATCGCTCCAAACATGTGCACTGTAGGGTTTCAACAGAAGGAATATGTTCCATCTATTCAAAGATCTTAATTCGTACAGCTATAACGTTTCGAATGAGAAGTCGTTTTATTCGCTTCGAGTCACAACTTCATCCACACCTAGACTTTCGTCCACTTCCCCAACAAATATAAAGATATCATTTCACCTTCAAGTCTGAATAACTTACAGAAGTCCAATGAGCATCGCGGTGCTGATAAACCCGTGCTACTCGCACATTGCGGATATTCTGGAGTTTTCTAATGTTCGATCTCACGTCGTCTGTCAATTTCGTTTTTCTTAGCGCTTTCAACTAATGAAAAAATTAAAACCTTGTATTTTCGTTCCATTACATAGAACAATTACTCATCCAAGCTTACCAAATCTTCATTATTCAAACAGACATCTTTTCCACTCAAAACTATCGAACGTGGAGAAAAATGACATGGGTGTAGTTGTGTTTTGGTATTTGCATAATCTTCGGAACTATTTTTATCAAATTGTATGAATTCTCGATAGTTGTGGAATAGTATGTTAGCTTTGAACCTTTGCTAGAGACTTTTTTCCATCAGAAGGACTCTTCAATTTTTTTCTCGTAGCATTGACGAACAACAACTCCGCGTAATCCAACCAAACTCTGGAGATAAGCAGCGTCTTACATAATTAATAAGCATATTTTCCGGGAGGGGCGCAACAAAGTGCCCAAGTTTTCGGGCAAAGATTTAAGCGCGAGAGAGTTTCTGTGTTTTAAGAAGTAGCAAGCCCGCGCGAAATTTATACGATCACACGTATTACACAGCGAAAAGGCGAAACCCTGCGAGCCGGAACGCGAATAGTTTGTAAGCAAGTTGCGGCCATTAAAACGAATCTTGGGGATTTAGGGACAAGCTCCGACCCTGGGACCAGGGACAGTTTTGGAGATGAAAGGAAAGGTGTGAGGGTGATATTTAATTATTTGTGATGATTTTGGAAAATGATATGGGGCTAGTGATTTTATAGGGATTTCTTGTTGGAGATGATACAAAAGTCGAAATTTGATGGTTACGAAGTTTATTTAGGAGTCGTTTAAATACTAGTTAGTGGTTATGAGACGTTTTGAGTTTTTGTACATATTTTTGGATGTCTTTGATGTTTTCTGACCATTTTAAATAAGTTTCGGGAATTTTTGGAATTACGAACTAATTTTTTTGTAGAGATACAGTACTTGGAAATTCACTCTGGAATTTACGAATTTTTGACTATGGTTTTGGAGATTTTATGTTTTTGAATTTTTTAGGTCAGAATTTTGAAGTTCTTGAACTTTAGATTTGTTTATTGTTCGTGTACTTCGTAAGTGGAGATTTTCTAAATTTCAAAAAGTGATCAAACATCGGAATTGTGAATTTTGAGTTTCCGAATTTGAAAATTGTGTTTTTAAGTGCAAATTATGTGATTTTTGCATTTTTTATCATTGAACTCCAATTTTTTTCAATTTTTGAATTTTTTACTTAATATAGTTTTGTAACCTTGCAATTTAGGGATTGTTTTTTTTTTTTTTTTTTTTTTGTTGCCAAGTTGAATCGTTGAATTCTAGAGGTTACGAATTTTGTCAGTATGAAATTTCAGCTTATCGAAGTTTTGTTTGTTTATTTTAGTACTTGGAAATTCTGAATTCAATTTTTAGTTGTCCTAGAATTAACAGATTTTTGAAATCCAGTATTTTTTGATTTTTTGATATTCCTATTATAGTTGAAGTATATGAATTTCTCCATTCGAATTCGAAAAAAGCAAACATTGATAATTTTGAAGTCAAGTTTTCGAAGTATTGGAATTTACGAATCCAGCAATTAAATTTCCAAATTGAACGTAAGTGGTTTCAAAATTCTATAACTCCCAAACTTCGAAGTTTTCAATTTTTAAAGAGCTCAATTTTTCGGAATTTCCTAAATTTTTGGAAATATTTGATTATTCTCAAGTTTACTAAATTCTCGAAATTTTCGAGAGAAAAATTTTTTTCGTCTTGACTTGGAAAATTTTTGGGAATTTTTTCGGAACGTTTAAAACAAAAATGTGTCATCTAAGAAATTTGGTAACTTCAAATTTTTCAAGATCTTCATGAATCTCAGAAATTTCAATTTCAATTTCAATTTTTTTTCTATTCAAATTTTGTGAATTCGTGAAGCTTGAAATGTTCGAAATTTTTCGAATTCTGGCCGAAAATTAAAAATTTTCAAAGATGTTGGGAAATTTTCGGAAAACTACTTAAAAATTCTTAAATTTACAAAAACAATCTTCCGTTTATAAAAGTTCGAAATATTTTTGCAAGATTTCCGAATTTCCTTGAATATTTTGAAAATACAAAAAAATCTTCTGTTCATAACTCGAGGCTTAAATTTAAAATTTCTGCTTTAATAATTTTTGTTTATTTTTAATTTTGGTATTTTTGAATTAAAACATCGATTTGAGAGTTCTTAAAGACATTCAAATTTTTTCTGTCATTGTGATTAACAGATATTAAATTTTTACGTCTAGTTTATAAATTTTCCCATGCGCAAAATTTCTTTATTTTTCATTATTCCCACAGTGCAAATTTTCAAATCGATTCTTTCGATGATCTGACCCAAAATTTGTTCTACATTCTCTAAAATAAGAAAAAATACTTCTCAAAATTTCGAAAGTACATAAAAGATCAAAATTTTCCATTCCCTAGAATTGACTCAACTTCAACATTCAAAAATTGGCATAGATAATACATTTTGACATCCAAAAGTGAAACCTAATTTCTGGTAAAGTATTTAAATATACATCAAACCATATAAATATTCAACGTGCAATATAATTAAACTTTAAAAAAATGGTAAACGTAAAATTGAATTACGAAAAATTCGATAAAAAAAATTTTTGTTGCCTTGGAATTTGTCGTAGTTTGACTAGTGGTACATCGAGCTCGTAGAACATGATCACGAGTTCCCCGCAAGCGAGGCGCGGATTAAGCAAATGGCGGCAGTAATGGCGATTATTCGGATTATGATATCAGAGCGCGAAGTGGCTTCCCGCCACTAAACTGCCGCGCCACCAAATCCAGATTTCAAGACGCCCGGATTAAAACTATTGCCACTTTGCCGCGCCTTCGAGGTCTCACAACCCCTAAAACATACCTCTACTCCTTTGTTGAAACTTTCTTTTTCCACGTAATTGAGTCACTGGATAACGAGGATTAATTTCGAATTAAATGAAAGGGATAAGAATCATAAAAGTGTATGATCTGGGATCAGAGAACCGGGGGGAGGGTGAAATTTATTTTTATGTTATGTAAATTTCAAAATTCAGGAACTTTGCGAATTAATGAACTTATACATTGATAGCTGGAAATTTTTTCGATTTTATGTAGGTTTTTGTGGTGTTTTAGACACTATGAAGATTTTGAGAATTTGTATTTTTCATATTTTTTTGATGATTTTGGTCATTTTTGCATTTTTTCGGAAATATATGTGATTGTGTCGATTTGATTGAAATTTTCCGAAATTTCGATAAATTTGGGGAACGAATTTTTTCGGAATATTGAGGGTAGAAATCCAGTAATTCAATTATGTCGGGAAATTTTTGAGTCTTATCCGAATTTTCACCGATTTTCGAAAAATTACGAGTGTATTCAGAATCTTCCTGAAAAGTTTGAAAATTACCAAAGACTAGAGAATTTTTTCGAATTTGTGGTAATTTTGGAGCCCGAAGTTTTCAGCCTCATTATTCCGAAATTCACCCCCCTCCCCCACTGCTCCCCAATTTTCACCTAATTTCAAACAAAACGTAAAATTTTTATTGATTTTTTTTATTTTATTATCGAAGCATTAAAAAATCATCAACAGCATTTGTACATTCATAATTTTGGGGGATTTTTAATAAGTTTTTGAATTTTGAGAATTTCATGAAAATATTTAATAATATCATTAGAAAATTTGTTTTCTTTAAAATAGTTTGCAATTCTGAAGAATTTCAACTTTCAACTATGAAATTCTGTGATTTTGGAAATATGGAGACATTTTCCGAAAATTAATTCGAATTTATGGATTTTTAAGTATTTTTGACTGTTTTTAATAATTTCGAATATATCTTTGAAATGTTGTTTTTCAGTTTTATGAATTATTTTGTATATTTAAAGAAATCTTTGGAATTGTTTTTTGATTTTCAGTGTTGCATTTTTTTTCGATGTATTCATCAATTTTTTTTTTGATAATATTGAATGCTTTGGTCTTTTTTCGTAATTTTCGAAGATATATGTAATTTTATGACCTTGGTTAAAGTTTTCCAGAACTGTAAGAAAATGAAGAATCATTTTGTACTTGGAATATAGAGAGTAACAATCCAGTAATTCAATAAATATTTAACAATTTTTGATTGTTTCTCTGATTTTCGAAAAATTACGAGACAATTCGAGAATCTTTCTCAAAATTCGAAAAATTTTCAACTTTCTCAAACTTTCGTTATCCTCAAGTCCGAATTTTCCGGCATCCAATTTCAGTTTTCACTCAATTTTGTTCAGAAAACTCTCCCTTTTTTCCCAGGATAATGATCCTTGGTCCATTTAATGAAACTTGATAACCAGCGAAAAAAAATTCCCTCGAATGCGTTTTACCGGCGCGTGTCGATGCATATCAAAACGAACGAGCGAATTAATCCGTGTCAGTTTCGCCCTCTGTTTGCCCCTGTAAATGGGGATGCGAAAAAAAGCTTCCAAGTCGCAAGGGCAGTGATGAATCTCAATTTTTCTAAAAACTCGAATTTTCACACTTTTCCGAAAATTATAGCTATTTCCCAACATTTCTCCAAAACACGAAAATTCCCAGAATCTTCATTAATTACGAAAATGGCGACATCCTTCAAATTCGAGTATTTTCAAATTCAAGACTCGAAAAAAATTTTTCTCAAAAAACTCCCATTTTTCATCAGTCTCGGAAAATTACCCAGAATTGTTCTTCCAAACTATAGAAAATGGAGACATTTATACCGTTATATTTTTAGGGATCCAAATTTTCGAAAAACTCAAAAATTCGGGAATTTCTGAAAATTTGTTGAAAATTTCGGTTCCGGCGCCTCTGCCTGGATTACATCCTCGAGCACGCGTGGTCCGCGGAGATTAGCCGCGACTTTATATCGGGATTACATATGTGAAACGATTAGGTTGAATCATTTTTAAAAAACAAACGTTCGGCGGAAGTCACGAGGAACCGAGAGAGAGTCCCGGTGCAGATAGCGCCGAAATATTCCCGAGCACGAAACACCGGCGAGAGCTCTTTAAATAACATTTATCTTGGCGGAGAATTATCGCGCGCGGAAATTGCGGATTTTTCGTATCGTTTCGCATGCCGCGATGAACACTGGAACTCGAACTGAAAAACAAACAATTCGCGGGTGCAAGGGGAAGAAGAGAAAATTAATTTGGTGGAACGGAAAAATTCGGAAAATTGATGAAGGTGGAAATACTGATCGTGACTGAAATTGTTGCGAATTTTGTTACGTTTTCTGAAAATCATGATTATTGTGAGATTTTTGGGTGATTTAGAAATTATAAAAAAAAGTAAAAATGGAGAATGATCGTGGGGTCATTTTTAGAAAAAATTTCGTAAAGTTTGGGAAATCATTTATTGTCCTTGTCCCGAGATTTTCTCATGAGATTAGACATTCTTTCGATTTAGAAGGGTTTTTTTACATTTCTACTTTTTTTTATCAGTTGGGGGGGGGGGGGGGGGATTTTGAACTGCAAACAGATACAATAAAACTTCAAGATACAAAAATCTTCGAATATAAGAGACAAAAGATTTGACGCGAAGAACTGTAAAATTTCAAAAATTATGAAAATTATGAAACTGAAAAGTCATCGAATCTCGAAACCATTAAATTCGGATTATGAAATTTACCATTGTAGTGTTTGACGAATTTATAAAAATTTTTTGGATTCGCGTACGTAATACGTGAAAAATGGAAAGAACTTCAAACTTCGAAAATCGCTGAATTCGAACTGTAAAATTTCAAAAAATTGGAAACGGTTCAAAAATTTCTATATCCATGTTTAAAAAATCATCAAAAAATCGAACATTGAATTTTGAAACGTAGAATTTTGAGAACTGAACATCAAAATTGGAATAGTTTTTTAATTGTTTTATTACGAATTTTGGAATCAAGCGATTACGATTCTCAAATTCTAAAAAAGTACGGAAATTGCAAACAAACTGGGAAAATTCCGAAATTGGAAGTTATAAAAATTAAATTAAAAAATGCAAGACTCAGGAAAAATTTACCAGGATTTTTAAAAACTTTAGTATTAAAAATCATGAATTTAGTTTTTCCAAAGTTTCGAAGCTTTGAAATTTCAAGTTCAAAAACGAAACTTTTTTGGATTCGAAGACGAAAAAATACGAAAATCTTTAGACATCTAAAGACTGCAAAATTCAACTCTAACACGCAAAACAAACGAATCTCAAAATTCGCATTTCAAATTCTCTTTATTTCCAACCGAAGAAAGAAATTTTCAACATTTTCCAATTCGTCCTCCAAAGAATTGAATGAATTCGTCACGTAAGAAATGTGTCTGTGGTTTTGAGCGAACATTCACGAGCGAGTTCATTAGCCGTGTAAAAATGCAGGAACACATTGTCGCGCTGCACGTAATTGTTGTCGTAAATTACGAGAAAACGCTCGTTTATCACGGTTTTTAAAAAAGCGCGACAAGAAAAAACTCAAGAGGAAGTACGTATTTCGAACCGACAATAAAGTGAAATGCTGGAAAAATGTTTTAGATTTTGCAAAGTAAAGAATATTCTCAAGTTTGTTCTGTCGAACGAAATAAAATTATTTAAAATCATCTTTAACTACTGCATAGGAATTTTTCCGAAAAATTACGGACATGCTGAATTTTAATTAGGAATCGAATTTTTCGAATTTCAAAATTCAGGGGATTAAAAAATGCGATAATAACTCACGTTGTTATCAAACTTTATTTAATTTTTCAAAATCACCTCCCCCTCCCCGAAAATACACTCGAATTCAAAAATTACGCCGATAGATCTTCCAATCCTTCCTCAGATTTCTCGTCGTCGTACTCGGCAGAAGGTTCTTGTCTTTCTTCAGAAACATCGAAATAAGGTATCCTCGGATTTCCCGAGTCGAAAGATTGATCCAGTTCCGGTCCAGAAATTTCGAAATCGTCCGGAATCAAAATTTTGTCGTCGCCTCCTTCGTCGTCCAGAAAATCATTGTCCAAACTTGCTGGACTGTCGGCCTCCGAAGGCTTGTAGGAATAGAAATCGTTACCGAAACTTCCGAAATCCTGTTTTCGATTCGGGTTTCGGAAAGTGGAGTCATTTTCTTTGCCGGGGAGAATCCTGGTCTTGAAAACTTCGTAATCCGAGGGTGCAAACGCGTAACTCATTCTTTTTTCGATTCGGGGAGGTGATTTTCGGGGATAACGATTTGAGGGTTTTTTGGGTATTAGGTAACTTGAGTCTATGTCGATCGTGCCTATGCTGAAGATACGGGATTTGTAGCTTCCGTTTTTATTTGGACTCTGAAAATGAGGAGAAAGTGTGTTTTTCGGAGTTTCTTATTTGGGAGCTTTGTGGTTTTTTTGGTTGGGTATAGTTGAATTGATGCGGTTTTTTTTTTGGTTCGAGGTTGATTTTTTGGACAATTTGAGATTTTAGAGTTTTGGCATTTTGAAGATTTTTCCGAGAGATTTCGAATTTTGTGGATGAAATGTATTTGAAAATTGAGTATTCTGTGTCATTTTCTTGAATTATAATATTTTGCAACTTTTTGGGGAATTCATAGAATCCAGAAACTATCGAAGATTTCACTTATCTTTTTTAATTGTTATCGTTCAGATTTGGAATATTTCTTAATTTCTTTCGAATTTTGAATTTTATCGAGTTTTTGTTAATTTCTGGAAGGTTTCGAAAACTCTAAAAATTATCTAAATTTAAAAAATTGTGTAAATATCTGGTTACTTTTTCGAGAACTTCTGACGTTTTTCATATTAATTTTGAAATTCTTAAAGATTCAGTAATTTTTTGAAATATTCGTCGAATTTTATAAAATGATTCACATTTAAATAATTTCCTGAGAATCAATTAAATTTCCAACAACCCGAAAAATATTGTAAAATTGTCATAAATTACTTCAAATCTCCGGAGACTAAAAATTTCCGAAAAATCGCCTTATATCTCAATTCTTATGCAAAATTGTAAAGTTGGTCAACTTGAAATTCTCGCAATTTCAGAAATTCTTAAAAATTATGAATATTTTCCTAAATAAACTCTTCGAAATTTTGTTACAGTTTTTTTTAAACCCTTTGGAGTATTTCATAGTGACGAAAAAGAGTTCAAAATAGTCCAAAAATTCGTCGAATTTCGAAAAAAATTGAAAAACGTCAAAATTAATGAAAAATTCTGCAAGACTCGTCTTATGTTTTTTTTTTGTCATTTTTTCAAAGTACATCTAATTACAAAAAAAAATTCAGAAAATTCTACAGAAATATCTAAAATCTGAATTTTTTCTATACATTCAGAATACATATGTTTCAAAAATTTGAAAATTTTCGAACTTCCCATAAATTCGTGGACATTATTCGTCAATATTGAACAATTTTACAGATAAATTTTTAATTTGAATTTAAAAATCCTGAATTATTGCTATAAATTCGGAATACATCCCAAAAATGCAGTCATTTTCGAATTTTCTTTCACTTCGAACTAATTATCTGAAATGACTCATAATTTTGGAAAAAAGTAACGATTTCCTGATTTTGTTCATTTTTAAAAATCATAAATATTGTTAATCATTCAAATCATTTGATTACGAAAATTCGAGATTTTCTTACTCCATTACGAAAAATGCTTTATACGGAAAAATTGAAAAATATATTTAGGTCCCATTTTCTCTGTCATGGATAATCACAATTTTCCTCGTGTCTCCCCCCTCACTCCATAATAAAGAAATCATCAAAAAAATCAATAATTGATCACTGAAAAAAATTACATCGTTTTTGGGAATCTTCCGAGTTATTTTTATGATTGAATCATGTAACAGAGAATCATCACATTTGCAGTTCGTTCGAAAAATGCCCTACTTGAAATTTAAAAAATCTTATCACAGTTATTTATGGAATTCACAGACAATCAAAATTTGATTTTTGTTGTACTCACATTCAATAAAGATCCTGTTTGATCCCGAACCACAATGGTCAAAGTACTAGAAATAGTGCCAAATAATCCATACAGTAATAAAAAATTCTTCATCCTCGACTGCTATGATGATAAAGTTAAAGAACTTCGAGAAAAATTCACCAAAAATTACTCTAGTCGGTGAAATTTGAGTTTTTCGCATCAATGATGGAACAGTGAAAGACGTAGATTGCGTATAACCAGAAAAATGCGGGATTTTAGAGTTTATATAGGCGAAAGTGCAGTGGACTACTTTTACAGTATTTGATGGCCGATAAAAATATGCCTCGATAATTATTTTCTCGGACTCCGGGAAACAATCTCTTTTTTATCGTAATAAAATTGTTATTGCTGTTTTGAAAGCGAGAAATCAACGGAACGAATTTCAACATCCGTATAATTCATTTCCGATTAATGATTTGTCATTGCGAACCTACGTTCCACAAAAAAATTGTGCTGTTTTTCAAAATTTGCAACAACTTGGTTCATTTTTTAACTCTAGGGCTCTTCAATTTTTGAAAATTGAAACTTCTAAACTCGAAACAGTTACGTAAAATTTTCAAAATTCCGATATTTCATACTCCATCTCATTGTTTATACAAAGTAATCAATCTCAACAATCTCCTGAAAAAACCCCCAGATTACGAGATTCGAGTTGAGAAACGAGGAAAACTCGTTAATATTTGTAGAAAAAAGGGTGTCGGCGCGCGTCAGGATGGCTTGAATAATCCCGTAATTTGCAGGGGAAGGAATGCTTTCGACGTGAGGTGTGTGCACAGTTTCCGGAAACGAAGCGGTGTCACGGGCGCGGGCGTCACCTGTATTTTATGACGTTTTTACTCTTCGCGATTACTTGGCCGAGAAGAGAAACCGGAGACAAGCGGGAGTTTGGCGAACTCGAGAGTAGCCGTGGCGCGATACCCGGTGTAATATCGCGCTATTTAGAATATATTACGCGGGGACGCGACGAGCTCGGGCGATGATGTAGATGACAACACGTTGGTAGGGCCGGGGATGATGCGGCGCGATATAACGAGAGTCATTATGATAATCCGATGCATAGATTAGGCATTATTCGTTAGCCCGCATGCCTCTGACGTTCCTGGGGGGAGATGCGCCGCGAGACTGTCGAATTTCACGAGTTTTCCAAGGAATTGGTTCAACTCATATTAAATTATGCATTTTGTGACGTTAAGAGACTTCCAATGGGGAATTGAAAAAAATGAGCATATAACGCCTGATCGAACTGCACTGCAACTTTCAACTTTAATGGTAACTTGTTTTCTTCATTTCCCCCATCGATTCGTCTACTCTTCACGAAAAAAAAGCGTGGCTACAAACTGGCAGCCATTTTGAACAGCTCAGCTCGGGGCTTTATGACCATCTTGGCTCATTTTGTTTCATACAATCTTCGAAGGACTTGCCGTTGGTCTTGCCATTTTTTATTTATTAATGTGCTTTATTCTTCAGTTGGTATACATTTATGTACATTTTTGGGTATTTACTTATTTGCTTCTAGTTATGAGAACTTTTATCGAATCTTAATCACGTTGTTTTTGAGTGAGTTACATGGTTGGTTTCGAAGTACTTTTCAAGTTGGATGCGGAGAAAAATGTTTCGCATATGAAATGTGGTCTTGTCATGTCTGAAAATTCGGCTTTAAATATGACAGCAGCCACTCTGAACAGCTCAGCTTAGGACTTTATGACCATCCTGGCTCTATCGTTTCATGCTATCTTCGAAGGACTTGCCGTTGGTCTTGCCATGGCTGAATATTCCACATCTGTAGATTGTGTAGAGTAGAATTTCAGAGTTTACTTACATTCTTCGACATTTATAGACTTCCGATTGGCGAAATTCTGGAAAAAAAACATATATTATAGCGTCACATTACATTTCGGAAATCACTAGATTCCGTCCAAAGGTCCAACACCCGCCCGCCCAAATTCCTCACCTCTTCACTCATCAAAATCGTCGATTTCTCGACGAACCTTTCCGGTACTCTTAGAAATTTCTGGTACAAAGTACAAAGATCGGCGACGAAACGTACCAGGCGAAGAATTAACGGGCTTAGTTCCCGACGCAGGTGTTGCGTAGTCCAAGACCCGGAGAGAAGAGGATGAATTACGGGCGGAAGTGGCGTCAAGGCAGGAGCCGCCCGTGATCGTTATATTTCGCGCAACATCCCGATTTTATGGGTCGCCCTTAACGGAGATACAAACTTGCCTTCCGGCTCGCGGCGCGAACGAGATCCCGGGGGATGATGGAAAGCCTCGGCGAGAGCCTTTTTTCCCCTAGTTTCCGGAATATTTTTTGGACGGTGGAGACCGTCGCGATCAGGCCACATTGTGGGCATACCCGATCTGCATGATTCTCTTATTGACCCAATTGACCATAGACAATACAAGATTCTGAGACCGATGGATAGTGGACAATATTATGAGGGGTTGTACTGTACATAAAAACAAACCTAAGGGGGCGTACGGGGAGGAAAGTCAGGCCGGACACGGAAAACCCGGGAACGTGACGAAATGCCGGAGACGTTCTTGCCAGAGGGTGGGGGAGGGTGGCGGGGGGGTCGGAAAAATGGCAAACAAAAGAATTGTGCTAGCTCCGGGCGGAAACGGAACGAAAGGACGCACGTAGCGCGGTAATTAAAAGAACCGACAGATGTCTCTCTTTCGCGCACCCCTCTCAGGCTTTTATTTCGTTACGGGAGACGCGTGTCGCGTATTTAAATATTCTCGTCGGAATTTCTTTGATTAGAAGCCCCGACATGGGCTCGCGTACCTGGCACGAAGAAACAAAGAAAGAACAATAAAAGAATCACGTCGACGACGTACGTGGGTATTTTCCACAATCTTATATCAATTTGCCTTTTTTGAGGGCTCGCCGAGGTCCCGGGGATTAATTAGGGGATGTGTAAGTGGCCCGTGATTGAATTATTCACAGGACATGTCGGAGGGTGTTATTTTTTTTCTCTTGTGGTAGGGAAATTTTGCGGTAAAAGATGTGTCAGTCAATGATTCATTTGTGTTTAAAATTGATAGCCCTGAAAAGGGCTTCGGCCCTTTTCAGGGCTACAGCTTTATATATGGAGAAATTATGAAATTTGGAGCCAAGAATCTTCTTCGAGATTCTTCCAAGATTCTGAACGATTGGGTCTAAGACGTGCCAGGACATGATTTTGTTTGTAGCCCTGAAAAGGGCTGGAGCCCTATTCAGGGATACAATTTCATATACAAAGAAAGTATGACATTTGGGTCTCAGAATCTTCTTCAATGTTCTTTTATCTGACAGTCTTCCACGATTCCCAACGATTGGGCTGAACTTTTTCCACGTCGGAGAGCGTGGAAATTCATTACGCGATAAAACCATTAAAACCCGACCGCATTTCCCCCGCGCCGCGCGATCGCCCTGATTTTTTCGTTAATTTTTTCTCGCGCCCACACCCTTGTTGACCGGATGAATTATGCCCTTGATCAACGCTTTCCCCTCTCTGCACAACTCGCTTGATTACACGAAGCCGAAGCATAAATTACAGGCGTCTAAGGATTCCGTAAAAATTTTTCAAGTCAGTTATTCATCTCCGAAAATATTGTTTATCTGAATAATCTTATCGAATTTTGAGAAAAAAAACATCGAGACTGCGAGAACGGTGAAAAAATACGAGAGGACAGTGCCTCGATAAAGTTAAATTACAGACGCCCCCAAACCCTTCCTCTTTTTATTCCCCTTTCCCACCCTCGCTCGGGTCCACGAGGACCAGCGGCACGGAACAAGTTTACAATTGAATAACTTTATAATTTTTGGTTTTCTTTAATTCCCGCGATAACGCTCTTCGCCCGGGCAAACGTTTTCATCCGCCCCCGACCGCGGGTAGTTTTCCCGAGCGGGGTTTACTTTGCCTCTCCACTCCACTTTTCCTTCTTGAGGATTTGTATTTTGACAGACTGGATAACCCGGGCTCCCGGTGGCGATTTTTCACGAAGACGACGGGGCGGGGGGGAGGCGACGAGGGACGAAACTCGTTAAAAAAGTAATTAGAAATATGACTTGTCAGAAGTAAATGGGCCGTTATGCCTAGGATAATCGTCTCCTCTTTCCTTCATTGCCTTGTTTTTACCGAGATTCTTAACGCTCTTTTTTGCCGCGGCTGGGGAAATTTCGAGACTCGCGCGAATGACGAACGGAAATCGAGGTTTTTCATCTGACGAAGTTTTTCCGTTCTCAAACGTTTGAAGAATTATGCTCGCTCGACAGTGGAGCAG
>JAPYZK010001118.1:0-23268 GCA_030522785.1 Platygaster equestris | reverse complement strand
AAATTCCAGCATTTTTAGAAGTTTTGGAGACTTTGAAAAATTCCGAAGAGTTCGAAGTTTCGGAGTTTCGAAATTTAGAAGTTCTAAATAATTTATAACATTTGGAACGAATAATTTTAAAGTTTTTAATTCTATAAATTTCGTAATCCTGAAATTTTCGAGTTTCAAGATTTTTGAAGTTCTGATGAATTCGAACGAGATCAAAGGTTTTGAAGAATTTCATAGTTTTTAAATTTCAGCATTTCTAAAAATTTTGTAGACGTCGAAAAATTCCTAAGAGTTTCAAAGTTTCCGGGTTTCGAAATTTAAAAGTTCTGAATAATTCCGAATATTTGGAACCAAAAGTTTCAGAGTTTTGAATTCTATAAATTTCGGAATCCTAAAGTTTTCGAGTTTCAAGATTTTTGAAGTTCTGATTAATTCGAACGAGATCAAAAGTTTTGAAGAATTTTATAGTTTAGAAATTTTAACAACTCTTGTTGTTTCAAAACTCGGCTCTGTGTTCGTTTCCGAAACTCGACATTCGTTGAAAAATTATGGTTTTTCAACACAGTTGCAAAATGTGCTAATACACCTTACGGTAAGTATAATATGAAAGAAACATAGAATGAAATTTACATGATTTGTTTGTTCAAATAAGCTTCGTAATGGTGAATTTTCGATCCTAAATTTTTGGGCTGGCCCATTGTCAACGGTTCGGAGAGATGAGGTTTCATCCAAACAAAAGGATTCATTGTAGTTAAAGGTATATAAGGAACATTATGGGTAGCCGTGACAGCCCGTGTAGTTGTTGTACTTGGAATAATTGTAGTTGTTGTACTTGGAAAAATTGTAGTTGTCGTACTTGGAACAATTGCTTTTTTTGGTTCTACGTAAGCAACGAGAAAATAACCGAGAGAAAACAAAAACAGAAAAAATATCTGGAAAAAATGTATCAGTATAATGAATCATTTCATGGGAAATCGCGGTGAACATGTCATTCGAAATTGTAATTTTAAGAGTAAATCATCACAAGACGAGAAATTCAACTTATCTCGATTAAGTGGATTCTTTTCGGACAATGACTTGGGAAGATGATTTAATTTTCCGAAACGTCAGAAGTGTTTTTATTGAGCGTACTCTCTCTGTCTGAAATAGTCAAATTCGACTAATTTATAGTCAAATTTGACTAATTGGTCCAGCGGAAAAGACACAACTAGTAAATAGTCAAAAATGACTCATTGAATTCGTGAAATAGAGTTAACTACTGAAAATGACCAAAAATAACTCATTCAATTAGTCAAACGTGACTACTGGAAATAGTCAAATTTGACAGTTAAATAGTCAAATTCGAGAATGAAATAGTCAACGAGTCGACTATTTGAAATAGTCAAAATTAACTGATTTGTAGTTAAATGTTACTAATCGAGTTGGTAAAAATTGACCAATCGTATAAGTTAAACCTGACTAATTCATAGTCAAATATTACTAATTAAAATAGTCACATTCCACTAATTCTAAAAGTTAAAATCAACATATTCCAATTCGAAAGTGACTAATCAAAATAGTTAAATCTGACTAGTCGACAGTCAAATTTTACTCATTGAAATAGTCGAATTACACTATCCGAAACAGTCGTTATTTGAATAATGACTATTTTTTTAGTCAAAAGCTAAAACCACTCACTAATTCGAATAATCAAATTATCGTCTAATTTGTAATCAAATGATTTGACTAGTCATAATTAGTCATAATACCACTAGTCAAATAATCGAATTTGACTATTATCGGGAGTAATCCATTGGAGAATGACTATTTCAGTAGTCAAGACAACGATTACTAATTCAAATGGTCAAATTTCGACTATTTCAGAATGAGAGAGTATGAAATGACTTTGAATGAGAATATTTATTATGTCGATTTCGACTGCAGAACAGAATTGCGAAAAAATAACTCACGATAAAAAGCAACCAAATCGCCGCTGTTGGATACTTTCTCAGACTTAAAGTTGCAATGTTGTAGACTTGAATTCTTCCGTGCATTTCGGTGAAAAGTGTTTCGGAATATCATTTTCAAACATGTTACGAAAAAATGGTATAATATTTTGATAGAAGGTTAAATAATTTGTTTACCAAATACTCTAACTGAAGTTGGTTACAAAAAGAACAATTCGAAAGCAGATATTTTGAAACTGAAGAATTTTTGGTCGAAAATTTGGACACCATTCTCGATCGGAAGACGATTTTTCAGAATTTTCAGGAAAAGATTTGATTCCCAAAAAATTTCCTTAATTCTTCGAATTTTCAGAATTTTTTGAAATCTCAGGAATTTCCGAAATTTTTACAATTATTAAAATTGTCAAAATTCTCTAGGATTTTGTAATTCTCAAAAAATACTCCAAACTTTGAAAATTGGCGAAACTGTTGAAAATCTCGAAATGTTCCAAATGTTCAAAATTATCAAGTTCCTCAAAGTTTCAGAAATTCGTAAAACTTTCGGAATTTCGATAATTATGGAAGTATCGTAAATTTTCCGAATTTTAAGAACTTTTTCAAATCTCTAAAATGTCCGAAATTTTTGGAATTCAGAAAATTTTGAAAATTTCAACAAGTTGAAAAATGTTCAAAATGCTTTAACTAAAGAAAAGTTTCTCAAAATTTTCGTAATTTCAAGAATTATGAAAATACAGTAAATTTTCAGATTTTTTGGAACATTCACTAATCTCTGAAATGTACGAAAATTTTGAAAATCTTGGAATTTCCAAAATTCCAGTTCCTTAAAAAATCCTCAAAATACTTCAAACTTCAAAAATTCTCGAAATTGTTAATCATCTTGAAACGTCGAAAATATTCAAAATTATTGAATTTCTCGAAATGTCAAGAATTCGTTAAATTTTATTAACTTCAAGAATTAATAAAATATTGTAAATTTTCAGAATTTTTGAAACGTTCATGAATCTCTCAAATTTACGGAAATTTTGAAATTCTCGAAATGTTCAAAATTCCAATAACTTTAAAAATACTCAAAATACTTCAAACTTATCAAATTCTGAGACTAGTTAAAAATCTCGTAATGTTAAAAATATTCCGAATTAATAAGTTTCTCGAAATATTAGGAATTCGTAAAATTTTCGTAGTTCCAAGAATGATAAAAATCAATCAGGTAACCCATTATTTCCCCCCCCTCTCAGCAGGGCCATGAAATCACATATTTCTCGCGGTTGTTGAATAAAATATTGTGTGCGACTAGAGGGAGAAAGAGGAGATTTCACTCGTGTGTTGCCACACTCGCTACGCTACACGCTACGCTCGAGGCAATCTCCACGCTCGAGGAATCTCCTCTTTCTCCCACTAGTCGCACAATATACTATTAATTCCATCACTTAATTGAACTATTGGAAAAAAAAATCAATATTTTGTTTTGCAAAGACTCTATCAATGAATCCATCTAAATAACGACAGATTGGCAGAACTACCTTCGCACCCAAGCGGGCAACACGACCACGGTAAACGTCGTAATCTGCACAGTAGACTACCTCCTCCGCCTGCAGGAATCCATAATGGATTTCTACTGGCATTACTCGAGCAAAGAACTCATCGACCCTGCCGGGAAAGCCAATTTCTTCAAAGCCATCGGCGTGGCCAGCCAAGTTTTCAACACCCTGACAGAAGTCATCCAAGGGCCTTGTGCCCAAAACCAACAGGCCTTGGCTCACTCCCGTCTCTGGGACGCCGTAGGAGGTTTCCTCTTCCTCTTTTCCCACATGCAGGACAAACTTTCCAAGCACTCGAGCCAAGTCGACCTTCTGAAAGAGCTTTTGAACCTCCAAAAGGACATGATCACCATGATGTTGTCCATGCTGGAAGGAAACGTGGTGAACGGCACTATTGGCAAACAGATGGTCGACACTCTCGTAGAGTCCGCGGGAAACGTCGAGCTCATTCTCAAGTACTTCGACATGTTTCTCAAGCTCAAAGACCTGGTTTCTTCGCCGAGCTTTCAGGAGGTTGATCCCAATGGCGATGGCTGGGTTTACCCGAAAGATTTCAAGGTGATTTTTATTTACTCTGATTATTTGAACATTTTTCAGGACTTCAGGGATTTCGAGAATTGTTTGAAATTTGTAAAGAAATGGAATTTCTTTCAAGAGTTTTCAAAAAACTTTCAAGAGTTTCGGAAATTTCGAAAATTGTGGTAGTCTGAAAAATTCGCAAGTTATGAAAATTTCATGAATCTTGAAAATTCTCAGATTTAATAAAAAAGGACACTTTATAGTTGAAAAATAAGGTTGTTAATAATTCGGAAATCATAAAATTTTGAGAATTTCGGAACTTTGAAGTGTTTAAGAAGTTTTGGAAAATTTCGGGACTAAGCAAAATTCGGAAATTATGGAGAGAGATTTCATGAATTCCGAAAATTTTCGAAATTTGAAAAATTTCGTAAGCGTTCAGTATTGAAACGTTTGGAATATTTGAAAGATCCGAAAACTTCAAGGAATCAAGAATTTGTTAACATTTCAAGAATTTTTGGAAAGTTGAGAAAGGTTCGGAAACTTTGAGAATTTCGGGGATTTTATTCATTCTGGTGATTTGAAAAATTTTGAGAATTTCAGGGATTTTGAAAATTTTTGAAATGTTTGAAGAAATGGAATTTGTTACAGACTTTGAAAATTCTAGAACTTTTAAAAGTTTCGGAAGTTTTGAAAATGGTGGTAGTCTGCAAAATTCGGAAATTATGAGAATTTCATGAATCTTGAAAATTCTGGAAATTTAACCAATTTCGGAAATTTCCAAATTGTTGAAACGTTTGGGATATTTCGAAAATTCCGAGAATTTGTTGAAATCTCAAAAATTTTCGGGAATTTTGAAAAGGTTTAGAAATTTCAAGAATTTCGGGAATTTACTTATCCCGATGATTCAAAAAACTTTAAGAACTCGACGGATTTTAAGAATCATTAGAAATTTTCGAAGAAATAGAATTTGTTCTGAATTTTAAGAATTTTCGAACATCTTAGATTATCGGAAATTGATGAAAATTTTGGGATTCAGCAAAATACGGGAATCATAGAAATTTCATAAATTTCAAAGTACTGAAACGTTCGAATTTCCTGTAATTTCAGAAAATTCCAGATCTTTGGAAAGTTCAATAAATTTTTGAATTTGAAAATTTCATTCATTCCGACGATTCGAAAAATTACGAGAATTTCGCAGATTTCGAGAATTGTTGGAATTTTTTGAAGAAATTGTTGGAAATTTTCAGTTTCGGTAATTCTTAAAAATTTTGGGATTCCACAACATTCTAAAATCATTCAAATTCCACGAATTCCGAACTTTTCTGATATTTTGACAATCTTCGAACTTTCCTAATTTTTGGAATACTCAAAAAATTCAAAAATTCGAAGAATTAGAGAATGACCCGTAAGTGGTGAAGCTTAATTATCGTGCAATCGATGGAATGGATTGCCAATGGGTTTCACGATAAATTTTATGATGTTTTCGATTCCCTATTAAATTTGTTGCAATTAAATGTTTTTTGCAAGAAAAAAATCCACGGAGCCGGGAATCGAACCCAGGACCTCCCAATGTCATATCGGGTGCTCTAACCATCGTATTCACCGATCAAAAATTCGTGATAATGTCAGTCTCTTGTTAGACAAATGCATCTTCAAACTTAAAATCACTCAAAACGAAATGTTTTCTGCGAGTGAATCATCAATCCGAAGTAGCTCAGTTGGTTAGAGCAGCCGACATGAAATTGGGAGGTCCTGGGTTCGATTCCCCGCTCGGCGGATATTTTTTATCGCAAAAAAAAAAATTCAATAAAATTGAAGGGGAAATCGAAAACATCATAGAACTTAATCATCATGCTTCACGACAACTAACAGATCAGTAGATTGCGTACGTCACCTCCGTGATTATTGAACGTTGAAGAGACGCGACGTTTCAGGAAAAAATGGAACAATCGAAAGCGTACACAAGCGAGGAAATCGAGTTCCTCCTGGCTTGTTGCGAAGTCAACCACGACGGCAAAATCAACTACAACGGCTTCATGGACCGATTCCACGAGCCGGCCAAAGAGATCGGCTTCAACCTGGCGGTCCTCCTGACCAACCTCTCGGAACACATGCCGAACGAGCCCCGACTCGCTCGATTCCTAGAAACCGCGGGCTCCGTCCTCAACTACTTCCAACCCTTCCTAGGTCGCATCGAGATCCTCGGGGGTAACAAGAAAATCGAAAGGGTCTACTTCGAGATCAAGGAATCCAACATCGAACAATGGGAGAAGCCCCAGATCAAAGAGTCCAAACGCACCTACTTCTACAACACGGTCGTCGACGCGGACGAGAAGGAAAAACTCGAGACCTTCATCAACTTTTGCGAGGACGCCATTTTCGAGATGCAGCACGCGAGCGCCCTCATGGCGACCGAAGAAAGCGGCGGCGGGGGAAAAGCGCGGGAATCCTCTTACACTTACATGGGGGACGACGAGGAAGAGCGGAACAAAGACCCGCTCAGGCGGGCGATCCAAAGCGTTAAAGACGCCATTTTCTTTTTCCTCTTCATGCTGTCGCCGAAAAACCTGCGCAACAAATTGGCGGAGGCTCAGCAAATGTCCCCGCCGGAGATAATCGTGGCTCTGGCGAAAAGCGTGTTCTACGCGTTTTACTACTCCGGCTACGGCGTAGGTTGCGTGTTGGGATACTTCCTCAAGATTTTGTTGGCACTGATGCGCGGACCCGAGCCCGCGGCCGCGGCTGCTCAGCCCAAGGACGACGAGGAGTCGAGGACCTTCCGGCATTTGCCGGCGCTGCCCCCGGCTTCGGACGAAAGTGCGCCTGTCCAGGGCGACGGGGGCAAAGAGGGCGGGGAAGAAGCCTCGGCGCCGGCGGCGACGCCTGCAGCGACGCCCGAGGAAGCTGGCCCCGAGGGCCAGGACGAGGCCCCTGCGGATGAGCCGGTGGATCCCGATGCGCCCGTTACCCTTGCGGATTTGTTGGGGTGAGTCGAACTTGGTTATCGCGGTTACTGAGTGGAGTTTCTCAGTGGGCGTTCGATTTGTTCTTGTCGAGGGCTGTTCAGTTGAAATCACGCCGAAGCATTATTCAGCCCCTGATGGGTCATTAGCAAGGTTGTGCGATGATGTAACATTTCATATCATTGCATTACCCCATTACAGTGAACAGAATCTTTCAGATATCGTGAATTAGAAATTACAATTTAGAAAATGTTGAAGAATTTTTAAGGAACTTCAACAATTTTCAACACTCATGTACGAAAATAACGAAAATTTTCAAAAATTTCGAAGATTTCAAAGAACTTTGAAAATGTTCCACGAAATCCGCGGATTTTCAGAAATGTCAGAAGTTTTTGAGAATAACATGGTTTCTAAATATTCCCGAAAAGTTGAACGTGAATTTTGGACATTTTTAACGATTCCGAAAATTTTTAAAAATTTTAACCATTTTCAAAACTTTAGAAAATTTTTGAAAATTCCATAAAATTGAAAAAATTCCGAAACTTTCCAAAAATTACATAATTTACAAAAATTTTCGACAACTTCAACAATTTTCGACAATTTTGGAAATATTGAACATTCTCAATAAGTCAGGAAATTTGACAAAAATTTAACCATTGTATTTTCAAGGCTTTGGAAAAATTTTTTCAAATGTTATAAAATTGGAAGAAATTCCAACAATTTCCAAAAATTAAACAATTTCCAAAGACTTTAACAATTTCTAACAATTATTGAAATTTTGGAGAATTTCGAAAATTCCAAATAATTTCGAACAATTTCAGAAATTTAACGAAACTCCGAAAATTTCAACAATTTACAAAAATTACAGAATTTCTAGAAACTTTCAGAAACTTTAACAATTTACCTTGATTTACTTCAACAATTTTCAACAATTTTAAAAATATTGAACATTCTCAAAAATTCGGGAAAGTTGCATCCTCTTGTCATGGCGTTTAAATTGTCATTTCGGGAATTTTATAGTGTTCATCGATTATGGCATTATTTTATGATTTAGTTGTTGATTAATAGTTTAATCATCAAAAACTGTCATAAAATAACTCACATTCACTTATTCATAATACATAACATCTATATAATGTTTTCTTTCCATTTTTGACCCTTAAAGAATTTTAAAGAATTGTCACTTTTGTTGACAGTTTATCAAGTATCGAAAATGTAAACAAACCATATAATAAATGTTAGATATTAATAATGAGATACAATATATAATAATATGATGATTTTAAGCTACTTAATGATATATCAACATTTTCACAATCAAAATTGTGACATAATCGATACCGGCAATTAATCATCAAAAATGACAATTAGTGGCGAAATTCTACAATCTTTGTGTTCAGATTCAACTTAAAATAATAAAAAACCGATATTGTCTGTCATTTTTCGCGTATGATTTCTGTGAAAAACTATTTTTATCTTCACAAAATCTGCAACCTAACTGCAACCTTTGAAAGTTGCACCCCCTCTTTGTCAGAGTAAGTAAATAGCCCCTCGGTTGTTGTTCTTGCTGGAATAAGTTAGATGAAAATATGTTTCAAATGAAAATGATCAATAACTCGAGCTAGCGCATGATGATGATGACGAAAGAGCTGTACTTTCCACAGAGGTGAACAAGCGAGAGCCCAAGCAGCCGCGGCGGCGGAAGCCGCGGTGGCTCAACAAGCCGCGATGGCCGCCGTCGAGGCCGAAGCGAAACACGAAACAGTCGTCGAAACCTCCTCCACTTCCTCCATCAATATTTCCGAATACCTGCACCGCCTCGTTTCCTTCCTCGCCCGAAATTTCTACACCCTCAAATACGTAGCTCTGACCCTCGCTTTCTTCATCAACCTCATGCTCCTAACGTACGAAGTGACCTCGCTGATCGAGGAAGGCTCGGACCACGAGGGTTCGGGCGAGGTGGTGGACGATCTGTTCGCCGAAGCGTCGGCCGAAGGCTCGGCTTCGCTTTTCGGCGGCCTCGCGGGCAGTGGCGCCAGCGGAAGCGGCGACCTGTCCGACCAAGCCGAAGAGGACGATGAACAAGAACCTTTGGAATACGCCGAGATACCCGAGAAGCTTTACTTCGTGGCCTACACCATGCGACTCTTGGCAGCTCTGCATTCGATCGTTTCGCTCGCCATGCTCGTCGCCTACTACCACCTGAAAGTACCTCTGGGCATTTTCAAGCGCGAGAAGGAAATCGCGAGGAAACTCGAGTTCGACGGGCTTTACATCGTCGAGGATCCTGAAGACGGGGACTTCGCCGCGAAATGGGACAGACTCGTCATCTCCGCGAAAACCTTTCCCGTCAATTACTGGGACAAGTTTGTCAAGAAAAAGGTCAGGCAGAAGTACAGCGAGTCTTACGACTTCGACAGCATCAGCAATCTTTTGGGGATGGAGAAGACGTCTTTCAGCCAGCAGGAAGACGAAGGCTCTGGATTGATACACTTGTGAGTTATTTCTTTCTTTGATTAATTGAGGCATCTCTTCAAATAGCATTAGACGTAATTGGTGAGTTTATTACTCAGACTTTCGAGACAGTTAACGGAAATGTCAATCCCGACGTTTCTGGATATAAACTGGATATAACTGGAGATAAACTGGATTTAAGTGGAGATAACTGGATTTAACTGGATCTAACTGGAGATAAGGGGTTCGATCTGATTATACTGTCAGTTCTTATGGATATTCAGTTTATTTCACCGAAGTGTCTATCCGGACGTTTCTGGATATAAACTGGATATAACGGGTTCGATCTGATTTTATTACCAGTTCTTACGGATTTTCGCGAATTTTTGTGCCTTTTTTGCATCAAAGCCGATGTCGCCCGTGAGAAATGGAAGAATTTGAGCGAGTTGCGACAGACTTCGCTGCCTTCGAACGTGACGTTAACATTATTGCGCAACTATGATTTCACTTTTCTAGCTTGTTATCCATCGATTGGAGGTACCAGATCTGGCAAGCCGGCGTCACCATCACTGACCAATCCTTCCAGTACAGTTTCATGTACCTCATGTTCTCCGTGTTCGGCAACGTCAACAACTTCTTCTTCGCCTTCCACTTACTCGACGTGGCTGTCGGGTTCAAAACCTTGCGCACCATCTTGCAATCCGTCACCCACAACGGCAAACAGCTGGTTTTGACCGTGGGTCTTTTGACCATCGTTGTCTACATCTACACTGTCATTGCTTTCAATTTCTTCAGGAAGTTTTACGTACAAGAGGAAGATGACGAGGTCGACAAAAAGTGTCATGACATGATGACGGTAAAAACTGATGAACTTTTTTTTTTCTCTGTCCCTAATTATCGTCTCTCGTCGACATTAAAGAATTACCAGTTAGCGTCTAATAATATCAAAAGCGATAAAAGTCTTTGAATCATTATTCGAGCTTTATACGCTCGATGATGATACTCTGCACACAATACCAACTATATCTACTATTAGCTCATAATAACGATGAACAATATTTTATCTCGGTAATCGATTGAATCGCAATCGTCGATAAAAATGAACGATGCCATGTTTTCATTGTAGTGCTTCGTATTCCACTTGTACAAAGGCGTGAGAGCCGGTGGCGGAATAGGTGACGAAATCGAAGAACCCGACAGCGACAGTTCGCAGTACTGGCGAATCATGTTCGACATAACCTTCTTCTTTTTCGTCATCGTCATCCTCCTCGCCATCATTCAAGGTCTGATAATCGACGCTTTCGGCGAACTTCGCGACCAGCTCGAAAGCGTCAAGACCAACATGGAGAGCAACTGCTTCATTTGCGGCCTCGGCAAAGATTACTTCGACGCCGTTCCCCACGGCTTCGAAACTCACGTTCAGCAGGAACATAACCTTGCGAATTACATGTAAGTTTCTGTTCTTACGCGTGCAGAATTCTTATGGGACTGGGTTTGGATTTTTTCACCCTTTAATTCGACCTCTAACTATGCGGACGAAAAATCATACAGTGATTACCGATCATTCAAAAACATCACGATTAGATTGTCCCGCGATTAGACAATTATCATCGAGTCAATATATAACTAGGCAATAACTGGGAAATTTTGATCAATTTTGACAATTTTTTTTTATTCGTCAGGCTGACGAATAATAACTGCCCAATAATTTTTGAGGGGAATCAGTGTTTTTAATCTTCTGGAGAATTTCAAATTTGCTACATCTAACCTAGTGTAAGACGTAAAACGATTCCATTTTCTCATAGTCTGCATAACATAACCTCAAACTGACACATTTACGTCTTTGCATCTTACATCTTCCCTCAACATTCCTAAACATGCAGCTTCTGACATATTGAATCAACAGTTACGAAAATGGGCTCTAGAAGTGAGCTCCCCACACTGAAAAGTCATTTGGTACAGCCAACCAAACATTTGGTAGATATTTAACCAACCAAAAAGTTTGGTAATGAAATTAGCTGTACCAAAATTCATTACCAGTGACCAAAAATGCATTTCAGCTAAACAAAAATTTGGTACAGCTAGTCAAAATTTGAAACGCACAAATGAAAATTTGGTTGGCTAAATATCTACCAAATGTTTGGTTGGCTGTAGCAAACCCACTTTTCAGGGCAGAATCAAAATCGAAAACTTTTGTCCAATAACAGGTTCTTCTTGATGCACTTGATCAACAAACCCGACACCGAATACACCGGGCAAGAAACTTATGTTTGGAACATGTACCAACAACGCTGCTGGGACTTTTTCCCAGTCGGCGATTGCTTCCGAAAACAGAATGAATCCGTGGAGGACGAAGGCAAGAAAAAGTAGCTTCACAACAGCTGTCCACGCGATCATATTTAATAGGGGTCATCACACAACTAGATTTTGGACGTTTGCAAACTCTGTGGAACATGTTTGTTATGCCATTGCGCGTGCACGTTTCGGGAGAGACATTCGATGCGGTGGGATGTAAGATGTGCCTTGTTGTAAATAAAAAGTGAAAACAATGATCGTTACTTTGTCCCTGACAAATAATTATATGTATTGATGGTACGACAATCGAATGCCGAGTGTTTTTTTCCAGGTGTTAATTTGGCAACCCTGTCGGTCTAGAGAAGGCAGCGACTGACTTACGGCTGCCTTCTTTTTGACTCCAGGCTGACTACTACCAATTTTGGCATATCCAAAAATTTGGCATGATTTCATCCAAAAATTTGGCATGTTTCATTTTCTGGATGAAACAATGTCGGATGAAACGCTCTGTTAGCTGCGACAGCGCCTTAACTTGATCAATAAAGCACCTTAGTAAGTCATAAAAGGATTTCTGAATCGCTGTAGAGAAGTTTCAGTTAAACCGCTCACAGTGCGAAGCTCTCGGATGAATATTCGCCAAGTTTTTACCAATAACGAATTTTTAAACGCTAGTCAGTTTCGAGTTGTACCGTCGTAACGTCAAAAATTATGTAATGGGTAGCAGTAGTGGGAGGGGGCACCCACTGTACCGTATAAAGTACAAATATTCCGTAAAAACCCTGTATATAAACTTAAGAATGATGATAAAACCATGCGACTCACCACGTTGATGAGGCGCTGAGGAAGCCGAGTGTCTCCTGGACCTCGCCCAGAAATTTCGTCAATAGTCTGAAATAAAAACAAATTTTCTTCAAATTTCTCATCATTTAGGTTATTTATCATTTGGTCAGCGGGCAACAATATAGCTAGGGTCAATTTTGAAGAAAATGCTACTTGGGAGGTCAATTTTCGAAAATAATTACATGAGAATGTACGAAAAATTAATAAATATATTATGAATATAATATATAAATAAGTACGGAAGTCATCTGTGAGACAAAACTGGCTTAATTAAAGTTTACCAGCAAAGCAAACTCGGGCCTCCGATCGCGAGTGAAAATTCACTTAATCCGTTTTGATCGTTCCTTTGACCGGTCGAAGGAAAGATCGCATTTAATTCAACATCAATTAATTCAAGCGTGGTGGATTATGCCTACGGGAGAGACCACCACCCTCGGAAAACAAAAAAAAAAAAAGGCGCGCCTTTTTTCTTTCCTTTGACTGGTAGAAGGAAAGCACGTTTAATTTAAAATCATTCAATTTAATATCAATTCATTCAAGGTGGTGGTATAGGCCTACTGGGGAATGCACCACGTAAAAATAAACAAAACGCGCCTTTTTTACTCGACCCCTAAGGTGGTGTGGAACTGGAGTATGTTTTCAATGATGGTAAGAATGCAAATATTGTTGCATTCTTTGCATAAAATCGAAATATTTTACGAAATTCCCTCATTATTATAATTTTTCATCATTATTCTGAAAACATCAACATTCTGCATTCAGAAGCTTAAAAGTTCGCCAAGGGCAGGGGAAGGGAGATAATCTCGAAAACACGTACCGTCCCGTGTGGTCCTTTATGCTGGAATCACCTGGAATTGAATCCACCTGGTCCATGGCAATTTCACCTCCTCACTACAAACTACACGTGGAAAACACTTAATTTATCCCTGACAAAGTGAATGCAACCCAAGGACAACCTTCAAAGGTTGTCATTGGGTTGCAAATTTCTTAAGTATGAAAAACAGTATCTTTGGTATTTTCGCGCTATAAATACAATTAGAGGCAGAATTGGATAATTTTTTTGTTCGGATTTAACTTGAAATAAGAAAAAAACAATAATGTATGCTATTTCTCGTGTTAAATTGCTGCATACACTCATTTTTATATTTAAGAAATCTGCAACCGTTGAAAGTTGCACCCTCTTTTCAGGATTTTACTCGGTTTTCACGATAAAGCAACAAACTAATCCAACGATCCGAACTGTTGGCTTTGAGGTACATAACCTTTTCGCGACGCACTGATTTGCATACACATTATAACACGAGAGTCTCAGCATGTCTTTTTTTTCTTTTCCTCACGAAAGAAAAATCGAAAGTCCGTCTCCTTTTTCTTGTCGGCATTTGGTACATATATAATATACACAAGAGACTAGATTACACTTTCATAACGTGGATCCGAGTTTTTGACCGAAAAGCCGCTGTACATTCGAGTAATGTCGAGATTTTCCGGGAAAAAATATAAACGTACACATCCGAACACTCCGAACAAGCTGATCGGGGAGATTTGTTCTCTCGGGGAGAAGCATGAAAACTGATGAAAAGTTTGAAAACTGATATGTAAACACTTGTAAACATTGTAAGCATTGTAAACTTATTGTAAACATTGAAAGATGACGAACAATGACCGATGACTGAAAACGATGGACCACAGCTTCTTCACCGTTGACAGTTGAATATTGTGGGAAGCGTGTGGCAACAGGTACGTATCGATTGTTCACAGTCGCCCTGTCTTTTAATTTCGGGAAAACACTTCTCCCGTAAATATATCTGTTCGTTCTCACGTATATTTGAGCGAATTATGTATTTAGTTCGAAAACATATGAATCGAGTCCAAAAAATTTATCTACAAAGCATTTTTTTGGAACATGTATGTGTGAAATTCGAATGTTCGAATTTTGCTGCTTTTGCTTATGTGTTTTTTGTGTGTTAAACAACAAAGATGGCGGACAAACGGCGGAAATTGTGAGTTGTCACATTCGTCAATCTGTCACTTTCTGTTTTTGTTGAATATTATGAATAGCATGAATAGATTATGACAACCAATAACAACAATTAACATGCAACAGTTGACGTATAGTCTAATTTGTTTAGTTTCGTGACTTTTAGCTGATTATTTCAGCCGAAGAAGTGAAATGTTTGACCTAACGTGAATTAGTGTTTATCCGACAACCAAACAAAATGTCGGAACAACAACAATTTTGCCGGCTGTGTGCCGAGCTGAAGGAAAATTACATCGGTATTTTCGACGCCGAAGGTTCTAAACTCGCAATCGACGCAAAAATAGCGAAATGTTTACGTATACAGGTAATTCCTTATAAAAATTTATTCATTCTCTGATTTATTTTGCTTTGCGTCTCGCTTTAACAAATTTTCTAAATTACGCAAATGACAGTTTTTACAAGTGAAGTTTTCGGGATTCGCCAGATGCATGCAAAAATTATCCTGTTTAACCTTAAGTACCTAATTTAATAGTTGTTGATTTTAACAGGTTTTGCAGGTCGACATTTTGCCCTTGATTGTGTGTATCGATTGTTGTGTCGTGCTGAACCAATGCAACGAATTCTATGAGAAAACAAACCGAGCACAAATTTCGTTGCATGAAATCATTTCCGCTTCTAATACGAAAATTGTGTCAGGAATGGTGAGAAATGAAAAAATAATGACGACAGTGATTGATCAGCTGGCGGTTGAAACTCGGACAGATAGTGGTAACTTGGGATTTTCATTATAATTTTTTTTTTTTATTGTAAAATGTGTCTTTTTAATCTGAATAATCTTTTTCACGCTTATTTTGGTATTTTACATGTACAGGGATATTCAGGAATTTTTGGAGACTCCTGGAGTTTTAATAAAATGTTGAGGAATATATTTTAGAGCCTTCTAAGAATGCTCATAAATTTCCTAGAACCTAGAACTGTAAAAAGGAAATTAAAAATTATTTTGAAATACCAAACTGGATTTAACAAACATCTTAATTCCCATTTGCTTCATTTTTCAGACGAAGAAGAGGAAAGGGAACGTGTAAATGTTCCAAAGGAAGAGATAAATAAGGAAAGGGAAGAAGAGGATGATAGTCATCGTCCTGAAAGTTATGAACAAATCAACATTGTTTATCATGATGACCTTGGAAATCCCAAAGAAGTGACTATACAAATATATTTGTAGTTGATGAAAAACTAGCTGCCGTTCAAAGATGTTGGGAAATTATAATTTCGATGAAATGTTGAAAATTTTTTAAAATTCAAAAAAATTGGAGACTTTCATTTTTTAATATTTTTGGATTTCAAAAACATTCGAAATTTTAGGGAATTTTCACAAACTTTGAATATTCCAAAAATTTCGGAAGTTGCAACAATTTTGGAAATTTTCAGGCCAGGAATTTCGGAAAATTCAAAAACTTATCGGAGTTCAAAATTCCTCAGAATTTTTGGATGTTTTTTTCAAACAATGCTAAACCATCTCAAGTGTGATTAATTCTAAGGAGTTCCGAATTTGTCAGTTTTAAACTCCATTTTCTGATGAATTTTCAGACATTCTCCACATTAATTGTGGAGATTCGTCAACTAAATCATTAACTAATTAATTCATCAACTAATAAAATCAACATTTTTTCATGAAGGACCCTATAAAAACCGAAACAGCAGAAAAAGTCTCAAAACAGCAAATAAGAAGAAGGTTAAGACGAAAAACCCAAGAACAAAGAGAACATGAAAATGAGATTGATTTTGGTTCTGACACTGAAGAAAATGTGCTGTCTCGCCGAATTCGGCCAAACTTCAAAGTTCCAGAAAATTACATGACTGGTAACAATGAAAAATTGTGTGAACATAAAAACCAAAAAAGAAAAATATATTTTTTCGAATTCTTTTAATGCATTTCAAGTATCAGTTATTTTTAACAGTCCAAAATTTACATATATTCAAATTTTATATTTTTGAAAATATTGGTAAAATTGAATGTCAGCATTCGATACAAGAGAAAATAGATGCGAAACCAAATTTGTATATTCTTCATTCGAAAATATAATTCTTACAGTTTAAAACTGGTTTCGTAATTTAAAACTTTAAAACAATTTTTTTTATTGACAAAATGCACAAAGAGACTCGCTATATTAATAATAATAATAATTAATATCAATGTATGCATAATATAAATATATATATAATATGTATGTATATTATAATATTATATAATAAAATATGAATCGTTTAATTTTTCATGAATGAAAATCCGAAACTTGGAACGTTCAAAATTCGAACGATTAAAAACTTCTAAATTCTATTTCCAAATTTTCAGTTCTTACAATCAATTCTCAAATCATCATAATATATTTTATAAAATTCATATTTTCAAGTTTTTAAGTACAAACATTTACGAAAATTCCAAAATGTAGTTGGGTGATCGAAATTTTCAAATTTAGAACCATCAAATACTTCAAAATTCGATTTTTCGAATTTTTAAGTCAGGACATCAGAATCTAAAAATCCAAAAATTTCCATTTTCCGGATCACAAATTGATGTCCTAAGAATCGGGAAATCACAAAATTATAGCCGTATAAAATTTGAATGTTTCAATTTGAAGATCACAAACTTGGATAATTTTGATGAACAAGTGTCAACTTGCAACTTGGGGTATTCCAAACCTAAAAAAACCGGAAATTTTCGATTTCTAAATTTCGAGGATCTTTGAATCTTATATAAATAGAAATCTGAAAAACTTGAATGCAGGCACTGAGGCAGATTTGAGGGCTTTCCAATCAGCTTCGGGCGAATCTTCGAGCAAAAACGAACGGCATCCCTGGCTCTGCACAGATTGCAATGACAAACTGCCAAGTCTCACGTCGCTCGAAAATCACCACGAAAAAGTTCATAACCAGGCAGCCAAATTCATGTGCGTCCAGTGCTCCAAAATTTTTGACAAATACTATGGATTTTTGACCCACGTCAAACGACACAATGTCAAAACTAAATTCAGGTAGTCATAATAAACATACGAATAATATATAAGATAGTCATATAATAATAATATACAATAATGTAAAAATATATGTAATACAATATATTATATATATAACATAATATATTATATACATAATATATAATAATATATACATATAATTATCATTGGAAATGATTGTTTTCACGAATTTGCAAAAATGTGCTTTTGGGATTCAATTTTCTGGGAAGGTAAATAGTTTCAGAATATTATTCAAAATATCGATGGGAACATTATAAAATAACGAAATTGAATTTTTTTCAACTTCGTTATTTTTCAGTTTGAAGCCTCAATTTATAGAAATTTTTTTTTTTATAATTCTTTTTGCACCAATGTCATAATTTAGAATTAATGAATCATTAACTTGAAAGTGTTTAAATAAAAACTTAAAAATTCCACAATTTCTTGCATCCAAATTCCTATTCCACCAAGTATTGAATTACGAATATTCAAATGCGAATATTTCGAGTCCAAAATGTTCACTTACAATACACTATTTAATTTTCAACCGAAAAATGTTGTCAGACGCCTTGGAAACGTAATTCGAAAATTTTTCTTTCAGTTGCAAGGACTGCGGTAAAACGTTCGTGCAGAAAAAAGTGCTCGAATCTCACAAAGCGATACACAGTGACGTAAGACCTCACGTTTGTCAGACTTGTGGAAAATCTTTTCGACAACAAAGCGCTTTGTACATTCACAGTCGATGTCATTTACCCGACGAAATCAAAAACCGTTTTCCTTGTGATCAATGTGATAAACGGTTAGTTTTCATTCCCTCCTTATGAATACAATGAGACTTGTATTTAGTTGAGAATTTTATGCAAGTTTTGTCGATCTTCAGATTTTCAACGAAACCCAATTTGGTGACGCACAAAAGAATCCATTCGGGAGTGCGAAATTTCACGTGTGATCAATGTGGCAAAAGTTTCGTTCAAAAAGGAAATTTGGAGGCCCATTTTTTGACGCACTCCATGGAAAAGCCGTACAGTTGTTCGCAGTGCATTAAATCGTAATTTTATTCATTAACCATTTTTTTCACCGTATTGTTGTTACATATATTTACTCTGTTATGAAATATTACATATGATATTTATTTGGATAATTAACACGTGATGGTTACCTTTGTTTTTTATGATTGATTATGATTTAATTATGGATATTGTAATCAAAGTATAACTATAGTGTATTATAGTATACTATATTCAGTTATGAAAATTGTAATTAAAATATAATTATAATATACTATATTTAATTTTAATTTAATATTATTGATTTCTATCGACACAATTTATTTATAATATATTTAATTATAATACAATATTATTACTTTCTATCAATATAATTTTAATTATAATATATTGAATTATAAGATAACATTATTGATTTCTATCGATATAATTTATTTATAATATATTTAATTATAATATAATATTATTGATTTCTATCAATATAATTTTAATTATAATACAATATTATTGATTTTTATTGATATAATTTTGATTATAATATATTCGATTGTAATTTTATTCAATTATTCATTTATCTTTTTCCAGTTTCAAAACTCCGTTGCAACTGAAAAAACATGAGTCAGTTCATACGGGTGACAAACCTCATCAGTGCAATGTTTGTGGTCGAAGTTTTCGCGAAAAAGGAACTTTGAGGGAGCATGAGCGAATTCACACCGGAGCCATGCCTTTCACTTGCGAATTTTGCGGCAAATGCTTCCGTTTCAAAGGAATTTTAACGGTAGAACTAGTGTTTTTTCGATATTCAACACCGTTTTCTAGTGATTGTAGTTTTTATAAAAACGGGAAAATTCTTCATAAAATCAGTTAATTATTCAAAAAATTCGTTTTTTTATAAGGTCGATTTTATAAAAGTTGTATAACACTTTCGACTTTTATAAAATGGTTTTATACAAACTGTATGAACATTTTTAATTTTTAAAAATTTTTTTTATATAATTTTTTTTAAAAAATTTGTTTTATAAAATCTTTTAAATTTTTTATACAATTTTTTTTTTTTTTTTTTTTTTTTTTTTTATACAAACAATTTACCCTAGTGATTGTAGTTTTTCTAAAAACAGGCAACATTTTTATAAAATCAATGAATTGTGTATGAAGATTCGTTTTTTTATGAGGTCGATTTTATAAAAATTATATAAAATTTTCGATTTTTGTGAAGTGGTTTTAAAAAAACTGTATAAAAAAAATTTTTTTATTCCTTTCGAAACGAAATTTGAGCTAGAGCCTCATAAACCGATGAAAAATGGTATATACATTAGCAAAATGATCCAAAAGAGATTAGAAAAATGTTTGCATACTTTTAAAAATGTTGAAAAAAAAATGGTATGAAAAAAAAATTTTTTTCATATAAAACTTTTACAAAATCACTTCATAAAAAATGCAAAT
Source organism: Platygaster equestris (assembly GCA_030522785.1). Lineage (NCBI taxonomy): Eukaryota > Metazoa > Arthropoda > Insecta > Hymenoptera > Platygastridae > Platygaster > Platygaster equestris. The sequence continues at coordinate 3,280 of JAPYZK010001118.1, read as the reverse complement.
TTCATAAAACTTTTATAAAACCACTCTATAAAGAATGCAAATTTTATAAAACTTTCATAAAACCACTCTATAAAAAATGCAAATTTCTTAAAACTTCTATAAAACCGACCTTATAAAAATGTGTATAAAAATTTTTTATAAGGTTTTTATAAAAACGAAAATCACTAGGGTTCACAGAATGTTGAAAGTTTTTTATTATAACCTTATATTCTCGATATTAATTATCATTCAAAGTTTTTCAAAAATCTTCTATTACGTTGAGTAATATGGTGTTCAACTTTGAATTTCGTTTTGAAGTTTTGTAGGGCATTTAATTTTTCTGAATGAAAAATTAATTTCGGAAATAAATTGTTTTTTTTTTCTTTTTTTTTCAGACACACAGAAGACAACACACTGGTGAGCGTCCATACAGTTGTGTCGAGTGTCAGCATCATTTCACAAATTGGCCGAATTACAATAAGCACATGAAAAGAAGACACGGAATCGACACTTCACATTCTAATGCCGTGTCGAGGACGCAAGTTCAGGTCAACTTGACCGAGCCTGTCGCTGAACCCGAACAACAAGTGCAACAAGCACAACAACCAACTATCGAAGCCATCGTCGAACATGGAACGGGCAATGTTCAGGTAAGGTTACTTTTAGAATTTATATTAGAGTATATTATAAGAAATATTGTATTTATTGGATATTAATATTAGTAATATTTATTACAATATTAGAATAATGTATATTAGAATAATTATTTAGAAAAAAGTCCTGAAAGTCAACCTCTTGAATACAAACAATGGTAATCCAATGAAAATGTTGTCCAAATTTTCGGAATGAGTGATTTTCGAATCGTGGAAACTTGGAAAAAAAAATATAATTCAAAATAATTATCAAATATAATAATTAATAATTGATTATGAAATTGATAATAAGTAAATAAATATAGAATAAAATAACTTATATTCTTTCTCCTAAAATTTATTTTACGTTATAACTGTATAACTGACAGTAATTGTTAATTGATTGTTAAATTGTTAATTAATTATTAGTGAACGTTTCTTTTCCTTTGCTGAAGGTTCAATAATTGTTAGTTAATTATTAAATTGTTAATTAATCATTAGTGAACGTTTCTTTTCCTTTGCTAAAGGTTCAATAATTTTTAATGATTATTAAATTGTTGATTATTAAATTGTTAATTATCAAATTTTTAATTATTATCAATCAATTGTTAATTAATCAATTGTTAATTATTATTGATCAGTAGTTAATTAATTATTAATTGGAAGTTTCTTTTCCTTCGCTGAAGGTTAAATAATTGTTAATTGATTATTGAATTGTTAATTATTAATCATCAATTGGTCATTAATTATGAATTGAAAGTTTCTTTTATTTTGCTGAAGGTTTAATAATTATTAATTGATTATTAAATTGTTAATCATCAAATTTTTAATTATTATTATGCAATTGTTAATCAATTATTAAGTGAAAGTTTCTTTTCCTTGGCTGAAGGTTCAATAATTGTTATTTAATTATTAATTGAAAGTTTCTTTTCTTTCGCTGAAGGTTCAGTAATTGTTAATTGATTATTAAATTGTTAATCATCAAATTGTCCATTATTATTATGCAATTGTTAATTAATTATTGAGTGAAAGTTTCTTTTCCTTTGCTGAAGGTTCAGTAATTGTTAATTAATTATTAAATTGTTAATTATCATTAATGTATTGTTAATTAATTATTAATTGAATGTTTCTTTTCCTTTGCTGAAGGTTCTACAGTCGGGGAACCAAGTTCTCCAACCAAACGTCATTCACACGGTTCCGGTGACGACGGTCCAAACGTCGGCCCAACAAATTGTGAATGGCCAGCAGCAGGATGGAGCTTTCAGGGACCGAAACGGCGCCTTTTTTAATGCGATCCCGAGCACCTTGCAAGCTTTTTTGCCACCCAATCTCCAGAGCTACAATTTCTTCAACATCTCCAGCGTCCCCGAGAATAACGACCCCACTGCCCAGCATCGGCAAAGTGGACCCTTGTGAATTTTTTTTCGCAACTTTTGTGTGATATTATACTCTACTCACGTGAGTGCAACGTTCTTTTTTCTGGTTTTTGTTTTTTCTGTCATATTCTTACGTTAACATTCCAAGTCCAGCGAGTCTTGGTTGCTGTATCGCTTTATCTACCAACTAGACATTTTTTGCGAACTTTTTCTGTTCCTTCAAGGACGTAGCCAGAAATTTTGCTCGGGGGGAGCTAAGGTGATTTTTACTAGGATTAATTAATAATTTTACATTTAATTTTAACAAATAGTTATATACTTAATTTCAACGAATAATTTTATATTTAATTTTACTGGGATTAATTCAGCTAATTCAAAAAGTGAAATGTTATTGGAAAATTGTGGAAATTTCCTAAATTCGCAGTTGTCGATACTTTTTGATATCTCTGAAATTTCGGAAATGTTTGAAATGCTTGAAATTGTCGAAATTGTTTGGACTTTTGAAATTCTTGGAATACTTTAAACTTTGAAGATTTGCGAAATTGTTGAAAATGTTAAAATGTTCGAAATGTTGAAAATTATGAAGTTTCTTGAAGTTTCGGAAATTTGTTGAATTTTCGGAATTTTCGTAATTATGGAAGTATTGTGACTTTTAGAATTTTCAAAACTTTTTCAAATCTCTGAAATTTCTGGAATTTTCAAATTCTGAAAAGTTCGAAAATTCCTAATAGTTTCAAAATTTTCAAAATCCATCTCTGGAATTTTTAAAATGTTTGAAATATTTAAAATTGTCGAAATTCTCTAGACTTTTGAAATTCTTGAAATACTCCAAACTTTGAAGATTTGCGAAATTGTTGAAAATGTTAAAATGTTCGAAATGTTTAGAATTATTAAGTTTCTCAAAGTTTTAGAAATTTGTTGAATTTTCGGAATTTCAGTAATTATGAAAGTATTGTAACTTTTCATAATTTTTTAAACTTTTTCAAATCTATCAAATTTCTGGAATTTTCAAATTCTGAAAAGTTCGAAAATTCCTTAAAGTTTGAAAATTTTCAAAATCCCCTAAACTTTGAAATTTATCAAAATAATCGAAAATCTTGAAATATGCTGAAAATGTTTCAACTAAACAAAAGTTTCTCGAAATTTTAGAAACTTGTAAAATTTTGAAAATTTTGAGAATAATGAAAACTGCCTTAATTCTCGAGATTTTAAAAACTTTTTTAAATCTCTGAAATTCCTAAAAAATTTTGAAATTCTGAAAATTGTCGAGATACTAAAAACTTTCGGAATTCT
>JAPYZK010001117.1:0-19848 GCA_030522785.1 Platygaster equestris | reverse complement strand
TCGCAATAATCCAAAACTCTGAAATTCGTGAAAATTTCGAAATTTCTAACAATTTCGAAATTCGACAACTTAGTAAAATTCGGACATTCTAATTTTACCGAAGACACTTTTCTGTACTTCGCAAATTCGTCAAAACTTGAAAATCCCAAAACGCCAGAACTGCAGTAAAGATTAAAATGATTTTTATCTCTTTCATTATCTAAACATGCAGTTATAAATTTTTCCGCTTTTGTATAATGACCTGACATATGAGGGGAACGAGCGCCCCCCTCCATTTTTTAAACGACACAGGGCGCTTCTTGAGGCCGAATTATTTGAGGGGAACGAGCGCCCCCCTCCATTTTTTAAACGACACAGGGCGCTTCTTGAGGCCGAATTATTTCGCGATAAAACAGCTAAAATTAGAAAATTCTCATTACCCTCCAAAAATTACCCAAAAAATCCCTATATTCTTATACTGATTCCAACCAGGTTTTGTAGAAGTTGCCCGCCAGCTTGACGTCAGGCTAGAAGTACCCATGAAAAACATCGATTTGCAAAAAAATGGCACAAGCTCAAAATTTTTCAGTAGCACCCAAAAATTACCCAAAATAAACCCAAAATTCTGGTATGGATTTCACCCAGGTATATAAATTTTTTTTACTAGTTGCCCGCCAGCTTGACGTCAAGCTAGCAATACCTAAAAGAAAGTCGATTTAAAAAAAATGGCAGGAACCCAAAAATTTTTTTCATCACCCAAAAATTGCCCCAAAAAGACCCAAAATTCTGATATAAATATCATTCAGGTCTAAAAAAGGGGTATTTCTGACTTGACGTACCTATTTTTTCCACATGATCAGTTGGGCCGTCAGGCAAAATTGAGATGGCAACCCTGTTGTTTGATCATCAAAGGCAATAAAACTATGCATTATTTTGCAATTTTAGCTTTAGCCCGATAGACATGGTTTTTCGTCTTGGTTCCTTGACTATCAAGAAAAATATCCGCATACGACCTATAATCCGTTGAACAGTTCCTTCAATATTTATTGTCCAAACTTTTCAGTGTACGTCTTTATTACTATTATATACTTATTCTATCTTTTGAAATTTTCAATCCATCGTCCCATATACTCCCCAAGAGTTCGCGAATTGTTCATTAATCTCTAACAAAACTTCCAGAGCGAAGTTTTTGGATCAACAAATGTTAAAACGATCAGTATTCTTGACCTTTTTCCATTTCTTCGTCATTCTATCTTCATTTCATTTCTGTCTCATCATCACGAGCTCCGAAAAACGTGTTCTTTTTGGCCTTACTTGTTATCCCCTCAAAGGATTTGACAGGCTTTTAGTCCCGAAACATCTTTGGGAAAACGCGTGGTACAACAGCGGATTACGATTTTTCCACGCTCCACATAACAGCGGGATGTGTCTATGTCTCGGCGAACGCCTTTGGCAGGTCCTGCTCAACGCCAGGCGCGACATTGTCTCAGCCATTGTGCTCGGGGATTTTCCCTTTGAAACTGAAGCGAGAGGTTCCCTACTCTCGTGCACAAGGCGTGTCCTGCTGCGAGGTATTAAATTCACCTGCAGAAATCCGTGAAAAAATAAGACTTATTCCTATACATTTTCATCCTCGAAGAAAAAAGAAACGTGTAACTGTTTAATATTTTTTGGAACATAATGAAGAACTGTTTGACTTCTAACCAGAACTGTCAGGAAGGTCCGGTTGTTTAAATAAAAATCGAAAAATATTGATTATTTTACATTTATATTCCTGAAAAAACTGTCGACTATTATAATTCGTTTCTCATTTACTTCGATTAAAAATTGACCTTTCGATATTTTGATGTTATTTTAATGTGATTTCTTCTGATTTCCTAACCTCTAAAATTCGTCGCAGCCGATTGGTATGTACCAAAAATACCTACAATAAACCAATTAATCAATCGATCGATCGATCAATCGAATCGCTGAAACTCCCTCAACAAACACCCCGAAAACCCTACCGATCTCGATCTCAAGAACGTCCCCGGAAAAACTTCAGGTGCGTTCCACCTGCGAGAGACGACACACTATCGACAGCTGTCGCCAAAAATGTATATCTTTGCCGAATCGTTCCACGGGATTTGCCAAATGAACCCTTCCCGATGTTTGCCGAGTTACGGCCTTTAACGGCCGTGTAATTTCTGCAAAAGCGATAGTAATCGAAAAATTCAGCTGCAAAAATGCGAGCACTCGCCGGTGCACTTTAGCCCCCGAACGTGTTGGCACCCGCCCCTTTTTATCCGTTAATTTTTTTTGGGGTGCTGCTTCGAACAATGCGAAAAAAGGTCGCATCTCGCGCGCGAATCTATGAATCCACGGGGCCTCTATAATTATTCCCGGCGCAGGTTATACGTATCTTTATAAGGAAGGGTTTCACGTGCTGTTGCGATATCTTTATGGGCGCACCAGCGCTTTGGGCGATTCCGTGATTGAGAAGGTGCCCGAGAACTCTGCCATTTTTCCACGGGGTCGCCATTTTTTCCGCGATTTACTGCGTCCGTTCGTGCAGTGTATGCTGGAAAAACTGTGCACTATGTATGTATGAACTTCCATGCATTGTCTGTATCTCTGTTATATATTACGTAATATATGTATTTTTTTTTTATCTGTTTGTATATGATTCAAGTTGATAACTAAATCAGTAACTGAATTTTTGTTACACTAACGCATTGAAAAATACAGTCATCTGCAGATTTACATCTAAAGTAAATCTCTAATTTACATTGAAGTCCAGGAAGTTTATCAGTTTTTAGTCACTGGAGGATAGCGGCGCATAGAGTCTTCGATACGCCACTAACCTTTATGAATTTTCTGAAATCCTCGGATGAAAGTTTCGACGTCGCGAAAAAAAAATAGCAAACTTGAGTCACAAGGGAAATTTTCTTTCCCAGCATTTTCCCAGCCGTGCATCACAGCCAGCAGATTCTCGCGTGATTAAGGCCATTGTTTTCGTTTCTCAGTCCAATCTTTTTCATTAAATTTATTGCAATTCGCCGGTTATGAATGCATGAATTGCCCGCTCTTGCCTTTTCAGTTCTTTCGCGTGTGAACGTTTCTTTGAACTTATTGGGAAAAAAAATCGATCCACGAGAGATGAAAATCAGGCTTTATGGACGCAATCATGATTCATGAGATTTTTCACAGTCGTTCGTAAGGAGACAAAACTGTTGTTCGTACGAATCGATTGAATGTTTTGTTGCTTTCGAAAAAATAGTCAGATTTGAATTAATTTATCGATAATTCAAAATTCATTAAGTCATTAAAAGTCTCCCAAAGAGGAAGAGACCGAATTTGTTAGTTATTGGAGGTTAAAGATTTGTGCACATTGATGGAATCGGAAATTATAGTTTTTTTCTTCAAACATTGGAAAAGTGGAAAATTGGGTTTTCGTGAGTCCCAAAATTTGAAATGACAGCAATTTATTTACTCATAAAGTCACTTTGTCTGCGCGTAGTGTGTTAGTTCTCTGTTCATCAAATTATAACTATTCAAAACGTCCGTTATTTTTTCACGTCACGTGATCGTCACGTGACTTTTGGCACAATGAGCGCTCCGCGGACAGACTGAGAAGTTCCAGTCGATCATTTAACATGTGAACACTTTAACACTTTTTCTCCCGAGTGTCATACCCCTGGATTTTACATAAGTATTGGAATGTCACAAATCCCAAGAAACTGTATCGCAGGCGTTTTTCTCAAATCGTGACTCAATATTTGCTGTTTTAATGCACTCAAGAAAAATCGATGAATCACGAGAACAAACCACTAAAATCCTGTCACTAAGACGGTATTCATTTGTATTGCTTTGTCATCTTTGAAAAATAAACCTGTCGAGCGACTGACAACTTTTCCGGTTTTTGTAAGGCAACAAAAGTAGAGGCACTCAAAACTGGAACGAAATGAGGGAAAAAAGACGTTTTTGACAAATCACTTATTCGATGCTCATAGGCGCCGAAATGCACTTTTCTGGAATCATTAATGTGTGAGCTAGAGAGATGCGAAGAAAGTTTAATGATTTGGAAGAGAAAACATTCAAACATTAGAACGTTGGACTGTATTATAAATTTCAAATTATATATATATATATTCACTCAATTTTGAAGATATATCGAAGAAGTACACAAAATTATGAGAATTTCAAATGAGGATACAATTTATCCTAATTGTCATACCCTTTTTCGACGTTGAAAAAAAGGAACGATAAATTTTTCTGGTTTTTTGTCTTCATAGTGTAAGGCATCGAAAAAAAATCACAAGGGAAAAACACTTAATTTGGATTAACTCCGTTCATTTTTTCGACTTTCTTCTTTTCTTTCAGTGATGAATTACACATAACTTGATGATAATAATCGAAAGTGGAAACGTAACGCGCACTGAGAATCTTATGTTTTTGACATAGAGAGAAAAACATACGAATAAGATGAAGTGAAACAAACAGATTTTAAAATGGCCTCTAACCCGAAATGTTTTTGAGACTTCGTGCAGGTTCGGTGGGGTTGGCGCGAGATTTGAAAATGTATAAGTCTTCGAAGATTCCCTTACGATATAGCATAATTCAAGAGAGGAATATCCGGAGAAATCAATACCTACATGTCATAGAGAGTATCGACTATGTTCGATTTTCGGACTAATTGAATGTAGAAACGACGCACGAGAGCTTTTGTGCGCAAGTCGGCGTAATCAACGTCGCTGTTATGTACTCGAATGCAAAGCGTCATCAACAAGGGTACACGGTGCCATTAGTCTGATTTGTGGCTTTATTAGATCTTAGTTTGCAAGCCGATTGCGACATTACTCCGCAACGTATGCGAACCAACAAGGACGCCGGGATCCTTGCTATTTGCGTAAATTAGATGATTGCGCCGCGTTCTGTGCCTAATGGCGCGCGTAAGTGGCGATAATTTTAATTGAACTTAATTGGCAACGTCGCGATTACTCTCTGACGCGGAAAATGATTTCACTGGTTGAAAAATTATTTTATGGAGACGTTTTTTTATAGATCTACATTCCATTTATAAATGCTGTTTATGAATTTGATAAAATGATAACTGGATCACGGAAATGCGAAACTTGATGAGTGCCATTTTAATAAGGGTCATTTTCGTACTTGAATAGGTCAAAAAATGACCCGTATTGAAATGGCGCTTATCAAGTTTTGAAGTTCCATGTAACATTGTATGTAATGCATAAATTTGAGGCTATGAAGAGCGAATTTCGATCTTTAACTGTTTTGAGGTTGTAAATGTTTAAGAAATATTATAGGCATTCAAAAATTTATAAATGTTTAATTTTTGGTAATTGTATAGTGGCTGTGCACAAATTACGTGAAACGTGAGCAGACGTAATAGTAATATTTTAAACAAAATGGTGTAAAATCATGCAAAAGAATTATTTACATTTTAATTCGGAAGCGATTCGAATTCAAAACTCCAAACTTTGAACACAGAACTATCAAATGTCAACATAAAAGAAACTTCAACAAAAAAATTTATACTCCAAAATCTTGTGAAAATTTTAATTTTGAACTCCGAACTTGACACTCAAGAATCATAACTTACAAATGTAGATTTATAGAGAAATTTCTAAGTTCGAATTGAAACTTCAAAATTCGGAACAAAATAAAATTTGAAGTATCATTCGTCACTTCAAACCTAATTTCAGAATGTCAACTTCGCTCATAAATTTGAAACACCGAACTCATAACCTCCAAACGTAAAATTGTGAGAAGCTTTAACTTTTAAAAAATTTTAAACTCATAAATTTCCAATGTAACCTCACAAGAAACTCTTAACTTGAAATTCAAACTTTTGAACTTTTACCTCCAACTTGAAACTTCAAAATTCGATCTGGTAATAGAGGTATCTTTTTTTAGTCATAGAATTGTCCTATTTTTTCGACAATGTCAGCTGGTGCGAAAAAATCATACTATCAATTGGATCATTCTGAATCGAAAAGATTCTCTTCACTTTTCACGTAGAATGCGCTGTTTTCGAGTAAATGATTCATAAACAATCCAAAAATCGTGAAAATCACTATATTTCAATGGTTGTTATAAAAAAACCAGTGACTAGATTCGCGATTTTTCGACTTATTTCCAATTATATAAAACGTAATGTACGATACTGCATTATTTTTTTGTAATATTATGCAGGGTTACGGATCGCTCGATCGATCCGGAACATTCCGACCCGTCCAGAACGTTCGATCTGTTCGGAACTCTTGACAATGAATAATAATACATCTCTTGACAAATAATTCATAGCACATATTATTATACTGCTATGAATTCTTTTCTCTTGATTGCTCCGGGCTGGAACGTTCCAAATTGGAATGTTCCGGAGCGCTTTTTCCAGAACGTTCTGGAACCCTGATATTAAGCGAATGCAATTTTTTTTCGTTTATTGTAAAAATAGGATAAATCTATCAAAAATGAAAAATCGCTCGTTTTTTCATAACAACCATTGGAATATCACGATGTTTCAGGACTCCAGATTGGTTGAAAACTCATTTTTATCGTCAATCGCGGAACTTTGCATTAACGCGATAAGTCGCCTGAACAGGGTACACTTTTTTTCACCCTTTCTTGCCATAAATCTTGCCGCGGGAATTAGTTTCGAGATAAAGTATAATATCGGACTCGGGGTGGGTGATGTCAGAGACTCTGGCTATTTATGGCCGCGATAGTGTCACTCGTATGCACGGGCGGCCTTTCTTCCCCTGGCGCTTCCTCGAGATCGACCCCTTCTTTTTCATTTCTGGCTAAATTATTGGAAAATAGTCGCTGCTCCTCTCTTTTCCGAACGTTTCACGGAAGATTCTCCTCCTGTTTTGTATTCGGTCGCGATCTTTGATGATTTATATCAAGGACTTTCGAGTTTTTTTTATGGTGTTCCGGGGGGTAGCTCAAGGGGGAATTCATGGGTATTCGGAAAAAGTTTGTATGCATGAGTCAATGTTTAACGAAGTTTCGAAATATTCTTGACAGATAATAAAAAATCGTGAAACATTGGAAAAACATTCAAATCCTGTTTTGAATTTCCCGCCAACAATTACGACTGAAATCGATAGTGGTTTTGAAAATTAATGCATGGTAAATTTGTACGAATCCTCCGATCATGCAATCTATAAAATATTATGCTTTGTTCACTTTTAATTCAAATTCTTCGTGCAAATCGTATTTTCATTCATTTTTCTGCCCATAAATCGCGTTAATGAGATTCCCTAGGGACGAAAACGCGTCCGGTGACATAATTCGTGGTCGAAAACATTTGCGACATACGAGACGCGTTTTATTACTGAAGCCGCACTTGCAAGTTGACTTTGGAGCACCGACAGATGCGCCTAGCATTTGATACGGTCAATTGAGCCTCGCGGGAGGTCTCAGGGTGATAGCGCATTCAGTGGGATGCTTGTTTCATAGGGATTGCGGTTACTTTCATATCGTAATTACAGAAGTTAGAAGCAATGGAGGTCGGAATTGTTACAGGGCATTTAGGAAGTTTTTCATGTATGATTTTACTTGTCAAAACAATGCGGCAAATGATTGTTTCTTATTTTTTCAGGTTCAGTTATTTTCTCAGTTATCAAGATTCAAAGAAATTTGTTATCAAATTTTTATAAGTTGCCAGCAATGGTCGAAGATTAAATTTTCCCCATTACGGAAAATACCATCCATTTATTATTCGAGCGAAAAATCTGTTTTGCCAGGAGAAAATCGATCAGGTCTGGCTGTATTGTAATAAAAAAATATATCCTTGTTATTGACTGAAATAGTGGAAAAAAACAACGAACTGATTGTAACAGTAACGTATCTACTAATTATTCAATTACTAGATTAAATCATTAAATTCCACTGATTCGATCGATACGAGTTACGAAATCACTTTCTAAAATAGTGGGATTCCAATAGTTCTCCGGCTGAGCAAAAAATTATACTTATAAATATTAGATCATTGGACTACTAATAAGATTAGTGAGAATGTTACTTCATCGTAATAGTGAAATATCTAGTTGAATCGCTTCAAGTCGTTGGATGAAATTTCATTAATTGAATGGTAGATCGCCAATTGACTGATTTATTGAGCGGAATTGTACTGATTTTTCAGTCAACTTGGGAAATTGCACTTATTTAACGGTAGACTACTGAACAACAGATTGAATTAGTCAAAATTTTACGAATCTAATAAAAATCTGGAAACATTTTCTGACGTGAAAATTTTTGCGAGAAATTTTCAGACCTTCTCATATGTGCCGAAGGGTTTCAAAAAATTAGTGTTAATTTTCAAGTAGCTCGTAATTATGTTTAGAAAAATCCATAACTCGTAAAATTGGCAATTTCCGTTGTCTTCCTTGAAATGAACAAGTTTTTTATACCTTTTAGGGATCAAGGAATCAATTTCAAGTGTTATTCATTTTTACGAAAATATTTTTGTCAGATCTATTGAAAATTGTGTTGGAATGTAATGAATATGAAATGTAAAATAAGTAAAATCTCCATTAAAGCGGGCTCGCTGACTGGTGGCAAACGCAAAAGTTAGTAGCCTTTCAAAAAATGTCAAAATTTGTGAAATTTCGTTAATTTTATTCTCCCACACAGAATTAAGATCATCGATTTCCTTTCGAATCGACAAAGATAATCGTCATTCATAGGCACCGTCATCAAATCTCCTTGTTCATCAATATACACACAGTAGAGGTGGAAAACGATTTATCACACTAATTCTAAATAAATATTTTATTCGGCAACTTCATTTCGGCCAATGAATTGCTAAAGTCGAAGCTGATAAAAACACCTGCGCCACCAGCTGCTCGCATTGACACGCCAAGCAAAGAGCAATGTTAATTAGAGTGACCTAATTGATCAAGTTCGCATATTGATTACCCTGCGTCATCCGCAAATGCACACACCTCTGCTTTTGGCTCGCATATACGTAAATGGCGCATAATCTGGGAAATAACGAGATGCGACACGCGCGGGCCAACTTGCTTTACACCTGCTTGACCGCAACGTGGTCATCATCGATACAGCCAGACCTGATGGATTTTATATCGAGATTCGAGATATCCAATCTGTCTCGCAACAAAAAAAGGATATCAAATGCACTTTTGAGATCAGATCAAACTTTCGCTATAGTTTCCGAAGTGTTAACAAGAATTGAGGGTTACTTTTTGAATGATACAAAATTATAGGGGCAATATAATTATAATAATAATAACCTAATCTAACCAAATCTATGGTTGGGCTAGGTTACTGGTTTTGGATTGTTAGTGCCTAATAAATTAGTCTAAAGTGAATATGTACAAAAGGTGCCAAGTGCTACGTTGATAAGGTTCATTTCCTAATAATAAAACTGTCAAACGATCGCAATGGCACTTTTAAATTTCCACCCCTCGAATTCATACTGAAACCCCCTGATTAATGGATAATTAATAATTAACGGCTAGATTTTTATCTTCAGATTATCGCTCGCCACGTATAACTCATTTTTATTACAGTGATTTTCACCAAATTTCCATAATTCGTTCTGAAAATATCAAAAATAATAGTAACGCTCGCCAGTGGAACGATAAAAATCCGCCGATTACTTTTTACGAGGGAAAAACCACACAAAAGCACAGCGGTGGAAGAGAAATAAAAAAAAATCGAAAGATAGACTTCCGAGGGCGTTTTCATCCCCCGCATGTACATCGTAAATACTTGTTTCGTCGTGCAGATAACGACCTTTTTTAACAATATTTTTTACCGTCCTGCGAGAAAGCCGGTGGCGCGGAGGCCACAATATATCAGGGATATCATTGTTATCGCGGGCTAGATACGCGCCGCTCTTTATACCAACACACGCGAATCGGGCATTTTTATGAAGAACGCGCTTTTTCTCCGGTGATCGTGCTAATTTTTTTAACTCTGTAAAACTTCGGATAGTCGGATATGTTACATTGCCCTGCAAGTTGGAAATTCGAGAATTTTGAACATAGTGTGAAGTTACACGAGCGAAGCGAGAGTGTAAAATTCTATTGTTATAATAATTCATATTATCAGTACCCATAATTATGGAGGAAGTGTTTTCCAATTTATTAAATAGCATTTTGAAGATGAACTATGATGTTCAAAATTTCAGAAGTTAAATTTATTTAGTTATTTTTTTTTTTTTTCCTCTTCATTTTCACACAAGTGGCGGAAATTTTTTTCTTTGGAGACCCGAAAATTACGTAACAGGGAAGGCGAAAACTCATGCACGATCTCCATTTTTGGAACATCCTGTATTATTGAATTAATGTAACCTTTTACGAATGACACTTAATAATGAGTCAAATCTAAGAAATAACGATGCTTTAGAACTCGCTTTTTTGTTTTAATGCTAAAACACATGTACACCGTAATTTCCAAAAAAATCGGTCTCACATAGTCGGAGGGGGACAGAGTGTCCAAAGTCTCCCATTGTCGGAAATTTCCCACTGTCCGAACTTTCTCACTGTCCGGACTCTCCCTCAATCACCCTACTCGTGTGAATTTTTGTGTTTGTACAAAAATTAATCGAAGACAATTTTCTGATACTGAAGGTACCCGATTTGTGTAGCTGACGCTTCTGCAAAATCGACCCCATAGAATCGCTCGAGGATTTTCGACCTCACAGATTGCGATAGGGCAGATCGTGGCTCTCGCGAGCTGAAAAGGTAACCAAAGTTCGCAGGGCCTCGAGTAGCTTCTTTATTCCAAACGACTTCTGGCGTTTTCCTTTGTGGAGTCACGAAGCTTTCGCCACTTTTCTGTCTCACAAAAGACGTTCCAGACGAAACAACACTTCGAAAATGTGTGTGTCGACATGCTCGACGAAAAATTAATGTTCATTTTTCATAATGGAGTTGCATACTTAGACGTAATTTTTAGAATTAATAATGCAGTAAAATTTCAATAAGTCCCTCGAAGAACAACCTCTAACATTTCAGCTAGTTCCAGAAAATTCTTATCTTTATAGCTATTTTTGTTCCAGAAAGCAATCGCCAATTTTGGCGATGACGAAGTTTTTTGTACGAGCCGAAGGTGAGTTCAAAAATCTCCGTCATCGCCAAAATCGAAGATTGCGACCATAATAATTTTTTCATCTCGACTAACCAAAAAATCATTGTGCACACAAAAGCCGATTTGGTACAGCGAAATAAATGTTTGGTAAAAATAGGACACAAGAAATTTTTCATTTGACTGTACCAAATTTTGGTTAGCTGTACCAAATTTGACTTGGGCTAAGATGAATTTTTTTTTCCTTACATATACTCAAACAAACAATCATTTTAGCTCAAGTCAAATTTGGTACAGCTAACCAAAATTTGGTCCAGTCGAATAAAAAATTTCTTGCGTCCTATTTTTACCAAACGTTTATTTGGCTGTACCAAATCAACTTTTCTGTGTGAAGTGCAATGGCGAGAACATTGATTTTAGCCTCATTTTACTGTACTAATGTGTTTTCGGGAGTGTTTCTCAAACATATCAGTAACAATACACACGCACGGGAGATACACATTAATCGAGCGGCATTTATGGGAGTATTATGCAACGCGGGGATAAGACTTTCGGGTCTAATTGAAACATGACTGTCAGGCAGATAAGCTCGATTGCGCGGGAGAGTTATGAGGCGATGTTGCACGTGGAGCCTCATACGTCCGGCGCGAATTAATTTCCCTCATCTCGCACAAATGCGGAGCAGACGCGGGCATTCCTGGATTCCTCGGCCTTCGTGATGAATAGCGGCGCGCGATATCGCAAGTTCGACTACTTTTCATATCTTATCGCAACGCGTGATATTTCGAACGTACTTTTTGATGCGTGTACGACGGAACAGTTTCGAATGACAATATTATTATTATTATGTACGATGAAGATGGATCCTCATATTTTTTAAACTTTGCAAAAAAAATTATATATTGTAGATACTTTCTGCGACTGTATCGCCAATGAGTTTCACTGATGTCGGAATATGCGGTTGAGACTTGAGACCTGAAGGTTTGCGATTAAATGATTCACACCGTAGTTTTTAATAAACGTAGTTTTAAAATTTTATTTTTTGCAAAACACGCACTGAATAGACGCTTTGAGCACCTGAAACAGCGTATTGAGGACGTCCGATTACGATCGGCGATTTAGTTACTGTACCTATACTGTCGTTCTTCAAGTCCTACAATTGTTCCGTATGTTCGATCGGAGCTAATCTGTGAAATATTTTCGATACCTTATTAATAATGAATAACATACACATGAAATTTTATCGTACACTCGACTTCTGACAATTTCGGCAATAAAAAAATGTAATGTTTAATGGTATAAATAACATTCGATGTTTTCCTTAAAATGAAGTCATGAATACATTCGGTGGAAACATTTGTAAGAAAATCATTTGATTAGATGTAACTCATGCATCAGATACTGATCCATTATTATTATGGATCGGTATTGTTCATGAAGGAGAAACAAGCCAATGTTGTTGAGATACATAAAATAAAAGTTGTATGAAGTCTTGGAGCGAATAATACCACACCCTGACCAGCCTAATCCTCGGCGAGACAGTGAGATTTTGCCTCGCATAAGGACTTACTATATACTCTAATCTACTGGTAAGGACACTCCGCCCAGCAGGAGGATCGTTATTTATGACCACTGAAATCGATACCCAAGCAAATCAATTATGAAAATACAGCTGGCCCTCAATCGTCAAGACATTTAAGGTCTTTCCCCGGCCAGGCACTTCTGGATGTCGAGGACTCGAGGTCGGTCGTACGTGTGGCATCGTTTGTCACTTCCGAACTCACCTTTCTATTTTTTGTTTTATGTCCCTATTCGCGCCACATTATGGCTGAATTTGGAGTAATGCGAGTGATTGAGGAACAATTTGAAGTTATGAAATTATATATGTATATGATTCATGTATCTCTATTTTATATTCTAGTATGTACATTTTTGTCAACTGA
The DNA here is from genome assembly GCA_030522785.1 of Platygaster equestris. Taxonomy (NCBI): domain Eukaryota; kingdom Metazoa; phylum Arthropoda; class Insecta; order Hymenoptera; family Platygastridae; genus Platygaster; species Platygaster equestris. Next base: position 6,865 of record JAPYZK010001117.1, on the reverse strand, counting down.
CCGAAAAATGAGATAACGAAAAAATTCAAAATTCTGTTATAAAAATAAAGCGATGAATCTCTATTATGTTATAAAAAATTTAGCTTGATTCGCCAATTCGCAAAACTTTCTAAATTGTTGAAATTATGTATGAAAGTTTTTAACATTCTTCGAAATCTCGGAACTGACAAAATTTTTGTAATTTTTTTCCATGTTCGGCATTTTGGAAATTTCCGCGATTTCCGATATTTTCGAGTTCAAAAAATATTCAATTTCCTCGAAAATTTCAAAATTCTCAAGATTTACGGAATTTTCAGAATTTTCAAAAGCTTCAAAAATTTTTGTAACCAACAGGATTCGAAATGATTTTTGAAATCTCAGAAATTGTAGAAATTCTGAATTCTTGTAATGTTATCAAATTGGATGAAATAATGAACATTTTCGGAACACTCAAAATATTGAAAATTTTTGAACTTCTATCTCAAATGCCATTGCCAATTCGTTGGCATGGTTTAACTATTTTTGCTCACGCAGATAGGGGTATGGTGGGGGCATTTTCTTACTCTCTCTCGCACGGTTAATCTCTCTCGCTCTTCATAATTATGACGAATACAAATTCAGGGAAATTCACATGCATATGTCAGATAACTAAAAAATCTGCATTCATGACCACAATGTTATCCAAAATATTAAACAGTTTGAATTAATATATATCAACATTAATAATATATATCAACGAGTTAAGAAACCCGATACTAATGTCCAAGCTTCAAAACCCGTACTCGAAAATTTTTCCAAGTTTAGTGCTAAAAGTTTCGGGGAAATTTTGAAAATTCGGGTAATTTTTGAATATTTGGAACAAATTATGAAAAATTATCAGCATAATTGTATTTCAAACGAATTTGAAAATCGAAATTCGAAAAATTCGATTTCTTTTCTAAGTTATTCATCAGAGTAATAAAAATTTTATATGCGAACATGAAGTTCAAATTTCTGGAATTTCTTAACATAAAGATTGAAATGAAAATTCGAATTGGAAGAATAGAAAATTCCTGATAAGAAAATTTAAGCGAAAAATGTTCTGCTTTTTTTGCCTTCGTTTTGCTTTTCCAACATAATGTTGCATTGTCGAAAAAAAAATCGTGTAAAAGACAATTATTCCATGTCTTGATTTTCAAATATTTCCGAGTTTAGAAGTTATGATATACAGGTGGCGCTCGCGTCGAACGTATATAACCTAACCTAAAACTGTCAGATTGGCCATTGGTGTTGATCGGAGAAATCTATTGTAAGTCGTGTCCAAAATGTAGTCTCAACCCTTACTATTCCATCTTCCTTTTTATATTAAATGTCTCAAATGTCGTAGTGTTTTGTGAGTCAAGTCCCCACCCCATTGTGTGCTCGTTACAATCGCGAAAACAAAAAAATATATCAGTGCATTATTAAAACCCAGTGTCTTGACAATGCAAGTGTCTACTGTTTATGCACCCAGCTGCGCTTTTTTCTCACCAGGCGGCGCCAGGAGAGATACGGACGAAGCCTATCTTTGCTTTCTTCCTGCCAAAAACGTTGATTCCCCGAATGAAGATTTCCACCGTCCAGCGTGGATTTAAACCCACCCTTGAGACACGTCCGATAAATCTCCAAATGAATATAATTGTTAAACACGAATAAACTGTTTTCTTCTAGCGAGATTCGTTTCGGGAAGACGAAATTTCGGCCAAATTCACCTGTCCCGCATGGGGCCATTGTCCGGCTGAAAGACTTCCTGATATTTCCCGCCGTGGGCGACGACGGTTTCTCGAAAATCCTTGAGGTCTGTCGCCACCAGGGCTTAAGGTAAATCCAGGTAAAATACTCGTGCCGGTCGAAGGGGGAGGGGGTTCCGAGGAGAACTCTTCTTAACATCTTCTGCTCCAAAATGTCGCAATGTCGTCGTTGCGTCGTCGTGGGACACCCCGCCAAGAGAGCGTTGGAGTGCGTCGCCCTGGGATTTTACGGGTTGCCCCGCTGATTTATGGAGGGCCTTGCGAGGTAAAAATGTAAAAAGCCCTCCACACGTATCGACTGACCAATTTTTGATTCCCAGGGATCCGGGGGTCGAATTTCGATCAAGCGGAAATGGCGTGGTTTTGGCGTCGATGAAAGGTTTTATCTGGATCTTTTTGTCTTGAGATTTGAATAATAATTCGACTCTGGGTTCGGGAATTTGTGTGTGTTTTTTTTTGGCTACGGGTGTTTTTTTCACTTTTATTTTCATTCGTTACATTTGCATTTCCTACAAATAGTTTTTGGTTTTGATGATGTACCATCTAACGAACTTTAGACACGAGCGTAGCCAGAAAATGTTTTTAAGAGGTTAAGTCAAAATTTATCCAATTTTCAGACATTTCGGAAAACGCATGCAAACTTCAGAGAATATCGAAATTTGATAGAAATTTGTCTGTGTTGGCTACTGAACAATAATTTGTGGATTTTGGAATGTGGATATACAAAATAAATTAGGAACATTTCAATGCTAGGAATTTAAATGTTATTGAAGTTGAGAATCGAGAATTTCGGATAATGGAAACTTTTAATTTCTACTTCAAAATTATCTCGTTTTGAAAAGTTCAAAACTCAACAATTTTCGAACTTGCCTATTTTTTAAAATTCTTGAAAGTTTGGAATTCCAAAATTTTCAAGATTTCCGAAGATTCCAAGGACTTTGGAACTCCATAACTGTATAAAGTTATAAAAATCTTGAAGCTTGAAAATTCTAAACGATGACTATTCCAAAACTGATGTACAACTTAATTCCATTTTAAATTATATTTGAATTAGACAAAAGTTTGATGAATTTCAGAAATGACTTGAACTCTAGTCCTTGAAACTCTATAAAATATTGGTATGATTTTCATTTTCGAAATGTCTGAAACTTTTAAACACCGACATTTCGAAATTGTTGGTGCTCCTAAGCTTCTAAAACTTCGAAATCCATCAAAACTTTGAAAATCGCAAAACTTGACAACTTTTAAACTTCAAGATGACATATTTAAAAAGTGTTCGAAAACTTCAAAATTTGTAAACTTAAATATTCTTGCGAATTCGTTAAAACTTCGAAAAAATAAAAAATATGAAAATTCGAAACTTCTGAGCAACGAAACTTTAAAAATTCCAGACCTCAGCAAAAAATAATTTTTCAAATATACATTTTCTTCGAATCTTCAAAAAGTTATGAAAACCTTGACATCCTGAAATTCCAAAGATTATCGAAAATTCCATAACTTTTGATTTCTATAATTCTATGAAATTTCCAAAGATTCGAAATTCCTAATCTTCTGAATTCCTCGAAACTTAAAAACTTCGAAATGCTACAGAACTTCAAAATTCATCCAAACTCTTCGTAACTTCAAAATTCCAAGATTTCGAATAATATAGGTTTTAAAACTCGAAAATTATTCGAAACTTCCGAAATGCATGTTCAAAACCTCAAAATATTATCAAAGCTTCGTAACTTTCAAACTTCGAAATTCTTCCAAACTTCAAAATTCTTGTACGTTATCCAAATTCCATAATTTCCCAAACTTTCAGAAAAATTTTGTCATCTCCATTTTCCATGCTTCTTTTGTTCTACATATGAACCAATACAGAAATGGTCATTAAACATGGTAATCAGCTAAGATTGCACATGTTGTGAGTTGTAACCATACCCCGTATAAAAGTTATTCGAAACTTTACCATGCATCATTTATGAATGGCAACTAAATTTCTGAAGCTATTGTGGTCTGTCTTGACGATGTTTACACTCCTTTCTTCAGGTATCTGTTAACTTCACCAGAAAAGATTTTCACCTGGGCGTTCCTGGACACTAGAAACCCCCTGCGGTTAATACAAATATCGGTAATTCTAAACTGGGTCATTTCTGTCCGATGAGGTTCTTTTTGTCACCGACTAATGGTCCCCTTTCTCCCAGTGTCCACGGATTTTACATTCTTATGGCCCGAAAGCTTCTTTTTTAGGCGTCAATGCGAAAAGAAAATGAAGCAATATTTTAAGCTGTTTAACAAAAAAACACTCGTATTTCAATGTGGGTATATCTTTCGATTCTACGAAAGTTTTGAAAACGATCAACATTACTAGAGTTTTTTTTTTCGGATTCACTTGTCTTGTGGAGGGTCATGCGTTTTTGATTTCGTTGAAAGTTCAAAGCGAGCAAAAAATAAATTACCAGGATTGATAAATTAATGGAGAATTTATCATTTCTTTTATTTCAATGGGTCTTACATCGGTAACGCCTAAGTTTCACGAATTTCCAATTTAAAAAAATTCGAGAATTAGTATTGAAACTCACGTAAATTCGGGAATTTGGGAATTTTGATTCCATAATTCCGGGAGTTTTAAAATTCTCGAATTTAATAAAATTAGGCAAAAATGACAAGTGATCGAAGAGCTTCTTTTCAGTTTTTTCATCCAAGTTTTTCGCGAGTGAAACTTGTTAGTTATTAGTAAGTATTAGTCAAGTAGCAAGTTTTTTACAAGAAATAGCGTTATATTACTGACAAGTTACTCGTCAGTTGTCTAGTAAAACTTTCTAGTTTCTTTGCGGGAAGGAAACTTTCTTCTCGTTTCTTGGCAAAAGCTAGGAGAAACTGTTACTGTATAGGGAACTGCCACTTAAAGTCCGAAAAACAAATCTCTGAATTTAGAGAAACACCCCTAAATTTGCATCACTGAGTTTTATTGTACAATAATAACAGACGACGAAAGTTTTGTTGATTCGTTTTGAAACGCGCATTCCCCACACAAAGTGGCGGGAGTTCAAATATAGAAAATGACAGTTTAAATTGATTTAGGGAGCTTCCATAAATGATGTCACGGTCCTAGGGGGGAGGAATCAGCTCATATGTGACAATTTGTGACAGAAGGAGGTGAGGTCTCGATAATATGTGATGTCACAAATTTTGATGACGCAAAATTTTGTAAAATCAATAATTCTACGTAATTAATGAAAAAAATGCAAACATTCTACAAAGTTCTAGAAAATCCCCTGTATGGAATGAAATTTTCTTAGATGCTGGGATTCAACATAAAAATTTATGTATTTTCGAAATACCACAAAAGTATCAAAAAAATCTAAAATCTTGAAAATTGTAAAGTAAGTAGAATTTTGAAGTTTTATCGTATTTGAATTTTTTTCTGTAACTCAATGATAGTATAAGATTTTGGAAACTCGAATTTTTAGAGAATTTTCTAAGTAAATTCTAATTTTTTGATCACGATAACCTACTTTGAAAGAAAACCTATTTGATGTTCATTTTCTTATGTTATTAAACTGAATTCAATAAAAAAAAATCATCGTCACCTTATAAATTTCGAAGAGCACCTATACATCAGTAGATACACTAATAAAGTGAAAAAATGGACTCCATTTTGTTCCTTGTTACCATACTAGCGACCATCTTACAGGACGTCGATAATTGTGACGTGACACGAGGGAGTGGGGGGTCCGCGAATTTGTGACATACTGTAACAGAGGGGCGGGGGGCGTCGAAAAAACGTCAAAAACTGTGACATCATTTATGGAAGCTCCCTAATACCCCAACAAATTTGAGGCTCCATTCGATACAAATTGGATATACCTATTCCCCGAAAATATGTAAAAATACTCAATTTATCTATTGTTTCTGATTCCATATTCAATTTATGTTTCTTCGTCCAGGAACACGGTCGCGAGTTAGGATGAAAAAATGTTCAAGACACCTCGATAAATCGCTGACGAGTCATCATAATTCAGTGCCTCAGTTATTTCTGTCTCGTCTCGGGAGAGACTCTATTCCAATTTTTTTTTTTCCTCGTATGTGCGTCACCGCAGTCGCCTGTAAAAGTTATGTGACTACCTGCGTCTCATTTTCATGGGGGTGCGACGGGCTCATTGTAAGCCGAGGCGCCAGCTTCTCTTAACCCCCGGTTGGGTCTGGCCCCCCTGTACGGCTTTTTTCCCGCTCCATTTTTAACGTCGCCTGAACTCTTCCTCATCGAATGTAGCTCTTCTGGATTTTGGAAAAGGCCCAGGATGATACAATTTCGGCGATGAAAGAAATTTTTGCAAGTGAGTAAATTTCGTAGCTTTACTCAAAGAAATTCAGTCGAATGTCGAATTTTTCATAATCGAAGTTTTCGAAGTTTCTAAATCTGAATTTTTTTAGTTTTTCGAATTCCATGATTAATTTTTAGAATTATATTTTCCAAAAGTATTAATAATTGTGTACGCTCTAAATCGAGGATTTTGACCTCCACTCTACGAAATGTAAACCATTTTCTGATTTGCGTTCGAGGGTTTTTTAATTATTCAACTGTTTTAAAGTAGTTTTAAAGTGTTTGCACAGTAGGCTAATCGAAACAATATTTCAATCAGTGTTTTAATAAAGAAACAGCGTACTTGATAAATCAGATTGATGAATACTATTGTATTGTTTTTTTCTTGAACTCTTCCCAGGTTTCGAAAAACCGTAGATAGAGCACGAAAACACACTTTACCAGAGCGAATTTAGATTCGCTATCTTGTACGCCTGGAGAAAATGATTTTTCATGAAAACGAATCGCGCTCTCGCGGCTATTACTTAATTACAACGCGATTTTATCAGGGAAATTACGGCGACTGAGCTGATTTACGGTTTATTTTTCAAGTATAACCAATGAATTCAGCCCGAGTTAATGGCTTTTGGATGGAACTTTTCCGGTTACGAGAAATTCCTTCTTTTTTAGACAACATTGTTTGTCATTTACCTCGGAAATCATGATTTGATATCGTAATTTCACCGTAATCGTAAAATTCACTTTCTTGCGTCAGGCAATCCATTTTTGATGAAAAAATTGCGAAAAATCGCTTTTTTCGCGAAGTTTA
>JAPYZK010001115.1:0-26395 GCA_030522785.1 Platygaster equestris | reverse complement strand
AAATTCTTCAACTCAAATCGAAAATAAGCGTCCAAATTGACATAGATTTGATGGACAAGAAAGTCGACTATCGGATTTCTGATGCAAAGGTCGCAAGTTTAAATTCCGCTGCCTCCAAAAAGTTTTTAAATTTCTTTCGAAACGAAATTTGTGCTAAGGCCTCATAAACTGACGAAAAATAGTATATACGTTAGCAAAATGATCCAAAAAAGGTTAGAAACATTTTTGCATATTTAAAAAACAAATTGAAAAAACATTTTCATAAAAAAGAGTTTTTTTCATAAAATTTTTATAAAACCACTTTATAAAAAATGCAAATTTTATAAAACTTATAAAAATTTTTATAAACATTTTTTATAACGTTTTTATAAAAACTAGAATCACTAGGGCATTCACTCAATTTGAGTAAAAATCCTGCAAATCAAGATTGAGCGGAAATTTCACTCAAAATGAGTGAAATTCCACTCATTTCAGAGCCATATATGTCCTTCAAAAAAATTATTGAAATCCTACTATGTTTTTTCGAGTGAAATATCACTCAAAAATGAGTAAAATTCCACTCATTCTGAGCACACTTTCAGCTGAAGCTAAATCTAAAATGGAATTGAAATTTCACTCAAAATGAGTGAAACTGCAATCATTTTGGTGTTCTATGTCCCTCAAAAAATTCTACTGTACTTTTTTAGAGTGAAATATCGCTCTGAAATGAGCGAGATTTTACTCATTTTGAGTTGAATTTTGATTAGTGTTTGATTCGCAGAATTCTGACTCGAATTGAGTGAATTTTCACTCAAAGAAATTTATAGAGCGGATTATTGACTGGTTGAAGGGAATTTTGTCGTGTAACTTTGTATGAAACAAGCAGGTGTAATTTGTTCGTTTTACTGGTTACGCCACGTAATGTTTAATGTGACAGGCTCAGTTTCCTTCGCGTTGTTACATAACCGTTTTTCCAAGTCGTATATTTCGGTTTTTCATTACTTTTTCTGGAATGAAATATGCGAGTGTCGAATTGTGAGTTTTTACGAGGAAAAGTTTTCTATTTTGAGGATTCATTTTCGATGATATGAAGCTTTTTGTGGGTGTCACGAACACGGAAGGAAATTTTTGTTAAACTGCGTTTTACTATTTGTAGGAAAATAGCACGTGTGAATTTTGAATGATTTTTTAAGGAATCGTGAAGATATTTCGACAGAATAATTGAGGAATTAACGAATTTTTAATATTCCATCATTATTTGATTTTCAATTACATTGTTCAAATTTGTATCCAGATTATTATTATTTTTTTTTACAATTTCGGGTTTTTTGAGGTTTGGTAGGATTTTTGAAATTTTTATTGTTGGACTGAGTTTTATGTCTTTTAAGCTTACGATTGGTGTTTATTTTGTTCATTGAATCGATCGGGAATTTATGTAGCAATTTTTGAAAATAGAGAACACAGATCTTTTTTGATTTTTTATTCGTGGAGTTATAAATGGTGCATGTTTTTTGTTTTTCAAAGAAAAAGAAATCAACTCGCTTCCATTGAAGTACATCTATGGGGCGCCTAAAGAAAGCTTACAATTGAACGACATCAGTTACAGGTCTTGGAGACTCGGAAGTTTATACGAGAACACAAATAATGGTGAGTGAAAATTATTCTATTTTTGATTTTTGTTTTTGTCTATATTTTTTCAACTTTTGAACTGTTGATAAATTTAAAATATTCACCGGTCCTTACATATTTGAAAATGCGTGTAATTTATGAATATTGCTCATAATACAAAAATCTCTAGAATTACGAAAATTTCAGGATTTTCAAAAATCTTTAAAATTTCGGGAATTATGAATATTAATCATCGAAACTTCTAAAATTACGAAAATTGCAGGTTTTTCAAAAATTCGGAAATTTTGGATATTGCTCATAATCCTCGAAATCCCTAAAATTTCGAAAATTGCAGGTTTTTTAAAAATCTTTCAAATTCTGCAAGTTACGAATTATTGCTCATAAACCTCGAAATCCCTAAAATTACATAAATTGAAGGATTTTCAAAAATTTTGGATATTGCTCATAATCCTAAAAATTCCTAAAATTACCAAAATTGCAGTATTTTCAGAAATCATGAAAATTTTTAAAGTTATGAATATCGCTCATAAACCTCGAGATCCCTAAAATTACGAAAGTTGCAGGATTTTTAGAGATTTTGGATATTGCTCATAATCCTCAGAATCCTTAAAATTACGAAAATCGCCGGATTTTCAGAAATCTTAAAAATGTTGGAAATTTTAGAATTTATGAATATTGCTCATAATCCTCAAAATCCCTAAAATTACAGAAATTGCAGGATTTCCAAAGCATGTTCGAAATTTCTGATCTTCGAAAAAAATTCTCAGTTTTCTAAATTTCTCAACAACAACAAAAATTGAAATCAATTATAAAATAAATGATAAAAAAATAGAAATAAAGCGCTAACTTATTGATCATTTTCAAGTGAAAAACATCGTGTTTCCGTAAACATTTTTGCCATTTTCTAACTCTCAAATTTTCAAACCCATATCATTTCGAAAATCTCCCGAGACCAAGACGTAATTTTGCCTACTCCAATCAAGGAACGATCTGCGAAACTTCTGAGTACCAAAGTGGCCCGAAAAATGCGCTCAGTTCCCAACTCGAGGCTGTTAATACTTCATCCACCTTGGTAAACTTTTTCATTTTAAAACAGACGTAACTTCGCGATTAATGCCGTAAAAAAGTGAGTCGAACTCTTGACTTTACAGAATTTGCTACAAGCGGAAAAGCGCAAGATCGAAAATAAATTGAAGAATTTCCCCACCGAACTGACGTTGAGTCTTCGGTACATCCAGCCTGTGGAAGGAACTTTCACGGGGAAACTTCTTATTGGAGTGGAGGCGAGTTTTTCGATGATTTTTTATTGATGAGAAAATGACTCGGTGAAATATCCTCAATTTAGCAATCCCCAAAATACTTGTAGTTAGTTAATAATTCTCGAGATAAATCCTGTATTATTGTCGATTTTCGAAAAAAGTTTATGAAATACACTCAAATCTAAAAAATTGTCCATACAATTAAGACACGATTCAAGTCCCTGTAAATGCAGCCAACTCTTAATTTATGTCTTTCAAATATTCAATAAACTCTCGATTAAAGCTCTTTGAATACAGTTATCCTACAATATTAATCCTTTTAATATAGTAAAGCCTCGATAAAAGTCTTTCAAGTTCAATTTGAGTTATTTAAATACATTAATTCTCAAAATAAATCCTTTAAATGCTGAATAAATGTCCAATTCGAATTAATAAATGAAATTTTGTTTTCACGTAAAATAACTCGAATTATTATCAATAGTGAAATTATGTATTATTTACTTTGGAAATGGGACTAAAATGATCAGAAAACTAAAAAATCTGAAAAAAAAACGTATGCGAATTTGTATTTTTCCAGGCATTATCAGGTCTTCCACCGAAGCAATACAACTGTTCACTTGAACCCTACGTAGTCATAAACGTCATAAAACCATCGTGGGGCAGTAGAAAAAAACTAAAATTGCACGTTTTCAAAACCAAGGATGCCAAGCACACAGCAAATCCTGTATTTCGCGAAACTTTCGTCATAGAAGACGTGAAACCTCAAGAAATAAAAGTGAGTAATTATGCAAATTTTGTTGAAGTGACAGTTAAAAATTATGATTCGCAACATTGTTTACAAAATCAGATGAATTCTTAATTATGGCAGAAAATTATGAATTTCGATATCGTAAAAATTTTCACTGTTTCAAGATTTTTAATCTAACTCGTAAATGATGAAATATACATTTATATTAGGTATTTTAACTTTAAAAAATATAGTAAAATCAATATTTTTTGATTTTTTGTTATGATTGAAAATTATGAATTTCGATGATATTGTAAAAATTTTCACTTTGTCAAGATTTTTAATCTAACTCGTAAATAATAAAAAATATACATTTATATTATTTTTATTTTAAAAAATATAGTGAAATCAATATTTTTCGATTATATCAATATTCTTCTGACAATTTTGAATATCTATCCGTTAATAAGACTTTAAAATTTGACGAATAGAAATTCTGAGTTTATTTTTTTATTTTTTGTGAAACTTTTTGGAATTATCTCCCACTTTTTTGAAAATGCTGTGCTTTTTGATGCGATTTTATCATTAGAAAATTGATATTAATTAATCAATTTAGGATTATACAATTATACGTAATCTGAGATATTTATAGATAAATGATTTTCTAATTTTTACGTCATGATCAATGATATTTCCAGGATTGGGTAATGGACATCGCAGCGTACGACCATGACCATTACGCAAACCATACCGAACTTTGCACTCTCCAAGTTCCATTCAGAGAAGCGAAAAACGTGTTTGTCAATCCTGAAGTCCACATGTTTAATTACAAGATGAAACTTTCTAATCAGGTAATTTCATCTTTTGATAACGTCTTCATTTTTTCTATTTTTCGCTGCTTTATCGTCATTTTTTTACCTTTCCTGTGATTTCAAAGGCAGTAATTATATTTTTTATCTACTCAACAAAAATTTACGATAATGCTGGAAATAATTATATAACTGTTTTTTAGAAAACAAAAAAAAAAATAGAATTACGAAATTAATTTTTCCAAATTCCAAAATTTTCAAGTTATCAAATTTTATCTACTCTCGAACATTATCAATTAAAAAAAAGTTCGTAATTGATTACATATAATACAAAATATTATTATCAACGTTTTTTACGTGATTTTCGTTTCATCATTTGGAAGTGTCACTAAAAATGATCCCAATTTTCAGGAATTCGGGAAAGTTCTACTTGGCGTGAGTTTTCTGCCAACCGCGCAAAGACTGTCAATCAACATCATCCGAGTACGCGACGTCAAATTAACTTCTACTCCATCGCCAGAAGATTTTAGTAAGTAATTTCCAAGTTCCGTACCAACATTTAGACAATCTATAACGGTTATTTAATTTTACGATAAAAATGTCGTTACAGATCCATACGTAAAAGTCATCATGCTAAATGGAAAAACAGGGAGAAGAATCAAGAAACGGAAAACTCGTTTTTTGCGCTCCACTTTGAATCCGGAATTCAACGAAATTTTGACCTTCGATTTACCACCGAATCAACTCGATACTTTGCAATTTCTCGTCGTACTTAGTAGCAAGGTAATTTGCAAACCGTTTTCCATCGTTTTATTTTTTTATTACGAACATGGAAAATAACCGTACATTTACGGTTTACGTGAAAATCGTAAAATTGAACTTTTCATCGTAATCTAAAGTTTTGGAGAATGATTGTACGTTTTTAAAAATAATTGTCTAATTCTGAGCATACTCAAACATGTCTAATGTATCATTTTCCGATATTCCTGGATTTGTGAAAATTCAAAATTTGTATATTAGAATTTATATGTGTTTGTATTGTCACGTTAAATATAATGCAATCGATACTTAAAACCCAACACAACTGTTTTCTTTATTTTCCCGGTGTTTTTAAATCTTGCTGTGACGAGTAATGCAGCCCTGCAGTAGTTCTAAAATCTGCCGCCAAAGATTCTCGCTTTTGGGCAAATTTACGATGAATTTAGTTCCAACGTTTGCCACCAGAGGCGCTGATGACAATATCGATGCCGGCGCCAAAATGTTATCCAAAAACGGCAGATTCTGGAACTACTGAAGACGTGAAATTTTGAAGAAAATTTCCAAAATCTAACCTAACCTAAGAATGTTGATGGAGCGCAAAAATGTTCTCTGATGGTGGCAGATTTTGGAACTACTAAACCTGCGATTTTGGTAGTTTCAAAATCCGCCACCATCAGAGAACATTTTGGCGCTAGCGTCGACATTCTTAGGTTAGGTTAGATTTCAGGAGTGTCCTGCAAAATTTCATGCTTTTGGTAGTTCCAGAATCTGCCGTATTTTAGAACATTTTGGCGCTGACATCGATATTATCATCAGCGCCTCTGCTGGCAGATTTTGGAAGCATCAAAACCTTTTTTATTGAATCTTACAGAAAATTTCGAATTTTGTTACTTCAATCTTGCCAGCGCCTCTAGCGGCATATTTAGGAACTAATGCAGCACTACAATAAAATTATAAAAATTGGAAAAAAAGATAAAAAAACATCGGGAAAATGAAAATAACAATCGAGTATGTTTTTAAACATCGTATTATATTCAACATGTGTTCTCTAACATTCCAGCAAAATAAAATACGAGAAATACACATTTTCAGATGAAAGTGGATGTTTCGACGTTAACCAATCAAGAAAGCGACAGTGAAGAATCGATGAATTCTTACAAAAAAACCCAAGACGTCTACCTGGGAAAAGTCGCATTGGGAAAAGGTGTGAGAGGGCCGACAGAACGTTTGCATTGGTTTTCAATTTTGCAAAATCCTCGAAAAGTCGTGACCGTTTGGCACACGCTAAAGTAGTTTCCACACATTTTGATCCAATTAAATACTACACAACAATTCGTGAGTCATCGATACATGATTTTCCGTGACTTTGCATCTATGTAAAACATCATCGCTGCCAGTAAAATGCATACAAATAATAAAATGTCCTTACAATAAAAGTTCCTTTCACACCGAAGCAACTCCAAAAATCTCCTTTCTCACAAATGTTTTTCAACATGAATCTCAACAAAAAGTCAAAAATCCAAGAATAAATAGAATCTCGTTCATTACACATCGCGCAATAAATTAATAAAAAAAAAAAAAAAAAAAAAAAAAAAAAAAAAAAAAAAAAAAAAAAAAAAAAAAAAAAAAAAAAAAAAAAAAAAAAAAAAAAAAAAAAAAAAAACTGTCAATGAATGTAATTCTAACTCGAGTTAAAATCAGTGACTCAACTGTAATGATTGATATCTCAATGACTGCAAATAATTCAATGTTCCGAATACTGCTGATTTAAAATACTCATCACAATGCTCGTCGCAAATACTTTTCACTCCACAAATTATTTGTTGTTATTCGCTTAATAAATTAAAATCTCATTCGTTCGAAATTTCGAAACCTAAACGCTTCTTTGAAACCGTTCGCAATCGTAAAAGTACAAAAAAATACAACAACAAAAAAATCCTGATTGTTCGCTAGCCGACAACTACAGATTTGGTCGTAAACGCTAAAAATGCCAGATTTCAGCAACTCGGTCTGAGGCTAAAAATTATATAAATGTCAGAATGCGATTCAAGCGCTGAACTGAGAGTTCGAGAAATTTGTGGACGCCGATTCCACCTTTTTCTACACGTCCTATTAGGAACTCTTCCTCAAGAATCGTCAATATTTTTCTATTGTTGCAATTAGGTCGACCTGGATTCGGATTCTCCTGTTTGGTTTTGCCTTTTGTACTCGTGGATGATGAACTGTTTGAAGGCGTCGTACGCTTCGTCGAATTTGTCGTTCACGATGATAATGTTGAAGTTTCCTGGTTGTTCAGCTGAAAAATGTATAATTAAATTAATAAAAATTTTGTTCAAACTATTTTGTAAAAAACTAACTAGGGAATTGGTAGAATCACGTACGAAAGAGAACAAAAAATTTGTCGACGTGAACTCCACAATAAACATAATAAAATAATAGCGAAATGAAAATAAAAATAACAATAATTTCAACTTCACATACTGAAATATTAAATATTAGATACACATTTGTTTAAATGGAATATAAATTCTCAAAAAATAAATTTTGGAAACTTGAAATGACAATAAGCAACATAAGAAAATGATAAAAAACTTATATGTTACAAAATATTAAAAAACGTGTATTAAATGTTTGTTTTAATAAATTTTTCTTTAGAATCTAGAACGAAAATGTGAATTTGTACGAAATAAATGATAATTGTTAATTTCGTTCGTGATAAACGTTGTCTAATTGAATTTTTACCATATGAAAGTTCGGTTTTTGCAGCATCCAACCGACGAAACAAAGCATCGTCGTCTTCTGTGTTTCTTAGCTTGAGCCTTTTCTCGAGTTCGGGAACAGAGGGTGGTTTCACGAAAACGTACAAAGGATCGAGACCACTTTTCTTGATTTGTTTCACGCCTTGGACGTCGATATCGAGAACGCAGACTTTTCCAGTGCGTTGCACATCTTCAACTGCTTTTTTGCTGGAATTTGATTCGAATTAATGAAAAAACAATGTTTTACAAACGCGAAAAAAATAATTTTAAATCATGAAAAGTAGTGAAAAATAATATAATTCATAAAAAAAGTATAATACATAATTTTAAATAACAATAATAATAAAAAGTATGTATTAGTCGAATTTTCGATCATTTTATAATTTAAGATTTCGAAAAATTGGATAAAAAAAATTTTTAAACTTGAGCACGTTTAAAATTAAAATTCGGATTTAAAATTGGTTTAGATTGTATTATTCGATATGCATTTATTACAATTATATTATTGAAGCGTAATTAATATTTAAATAATTCCGTTTTTGAGCAATATTAATTATTATTAATAAATTTATATTGAGCATATAATAAATGAAAAATCACGAATTTAATAAAAAGTATTTATTAGTCGAATTTTCGATCATTTCATAATTTAAGATTTCGAAAAATTAGATGAAAAAAATTTGTTATTTTGAGCACGTTTAAAATTAAAATTTGGATTTCAATTGATTTAGATTATATTATTCGATTTGCATTTATTACAATTATATTATACAAGCGTAATTAATATTTAAATAATTCCGTTTTTGAGCAATATTGCTTATTTATTATTAATAAATTTATATTAAGCATATAATAAATGAAAAATCCCGAATTTCCTGAAAGCCAAGAAATTTTTCCAAACTGAAATATTCAGGAAATTTACAATCTTCCCAAAATTTCGCTATTACTTAAATTTCATATTTCAAAGACTACAAAATTGAAACGTATAAAGACATCAAATTTTTCATTTTCAATATTTTCCAATTTCAAGACAAGATTTTTCAATATTCTTAGAATTTCAATTCCAATTTTTTCAGATTCTGAATTAAATTCCAATTTTTCCAAAATTATCAATTTTTGCCGAAATTCTAAATTAAATTCGAATTTAATCAAAATACTAATGCTAAGATTACAAAAAAACCCTTGAAAGTTCCGCGATTCTTTAAACTGAACTTTTTTGTATTTTTTTTCGACTCTTAAATCATTTGTTGATTTATTGTTGATTATACCTCGTCCCATACATATTGCCGCTGAACGTCGCCGTTTCAATGAACTCATTTTTATCAATCTTATTTTCCATCACACTTTTATCCACGAAATGATAATGTTTTCCGTCCTCCTCCCCGGGTCTAGGTTTCCTCGTCGTGTGGGAGACCGAGAATCCGAACATATCCGGGAAATTCTCGAACAACTTTTTCAGCAACGTACTTTTTCCTGAGCCCGAGGGACCGGCAACGACCAATGGACGAGGGCCTTTCTGC
Source organism: Platygaster equestris (assembly GCA_030522785.1). Lineage (NCBI taxonomy): Eukaryota > Metazoa > Arthropoda > Insecta > Hymenoptera > Platygastridae > Platygaster > Platygaster equestris. The sequence goes on along the minus strand of JAPYZK010001115.1, from coordinate 16,954 downwards.
AGCATCGTGGAATACGCTATTAAAAAAAAAAAAAAACATTTCGTAAGTGATTCTCATTTTCAAAAACTTCAACTCAATGGAAAAACGGTCGAAGTCGAAATTTGCCGAGTAGACGATGAAAAAACGTAACGTAAGTGAAAATAGTTCTTCATTTTTTGCGCTGGTAATAAAAATTATCTAATAAAAAATAACATCGTAAATTTGAAAAAAATATGTTCGAAAAATATAAATTATCGAAAAAATAATAATTTTCCCACAAAAAATGAAAATTACAACTTTATTCGTAAAATACTCGGAAAATCTCGTTTTTTCGAAATTAGAAACAAAATATGTGATTGTCATACCTAATTTTATAAAAGGCAAGGAAAACATTGTGTTTGGGTCGTAAAAAAATAATTTTGGTTTTTATGACCTCGATTCCAATCGCACCTAATTAGGAATTGAAAAAAAAAAGAAATCAATCATTGCTCGGAAGTGAGATAATAAATTGCTTGTCCAATTTCGTTATTGCTCGTTTTTATTAATTAAGGGCGATGAAATAAAACACGAGTATTCTTTTGTCTATTATTGATGGGTTTTTCGAAGATTTCAGATAAATTAAAACATTGAAATAAAGATAAGAGTGATTAAAATTAGTATTATCAAAATGAATAATTACTTTTGGAAAATAAAATGAAAAATGATGATATTTGATTTAATTTCTTTGCATTTTGGTAATTTTATGCAATTTTTCTAGAAACTATCGGAATATGAATATAGTTTTGCCATTCGAATTTGATTTAAAATTAATTTGTGAAATTTTATGATTTTTAGGTGATCTCATTATACTAATTAATGAAAATGAAATTTCTCATTTTTCATTTTAACGAGACACTAAAAATAGTGGAAAAATTAATCAAATTTCATTAACAATTACAACGGATGATTTATTCAGACTCCAGACTAATTTTTATTTCTAATCATTTGATAATCATACTTTGAAACATGAGAATGAGAAATAAAATATTCTATAGTGATTTTTCTTCAATTCTATTCATTTTATAGAATATACATCATATGATAATTCAATAAAATATTTTGTATTTACATTTACATTGAATTAAAAATCATCAGCAACTGAATAATTTATAATTAATTTCTTCGATCCATTTAAATTCTCGAAAAATACAAAATTAAAAAAATCCTAAAAATGTGCACTTACTGAAGAAAAATATGGTTTGTAAATTAAAAAAATTAAATTGAACTCATACCAGGAAATTTAAAATTTTCATTTTGGAAAATCATAAATTTAGTATTTTTGAGATTTTACTATTTTTAGATTTGGATTTGTAAAATTCAAATGTCAAAAATGTTCAAAGACTAGAAAAAGTGAATTTTGAAATACAAGAATATTCAAAAATTAAAGACAGAAAACTTGATTTTAACATAGAAATAATCTAATAATTTCAAAATGCGAAAACAGAACTTTAAGTTAATAATTTTTCGAAATTTCTGGGTTTTTAAACTATGTAACTTGAATGAAAATAAAATCAAAAATTGGAAATTAAAATTTGGAATATTAAATTTCTGGAGTTTGACCATTTTTAAACTTCAACGATTAAAAATGTATCGTATCACATTTGACAAATTCAAGATTACTGAAATTAAAAAATTTAGATTTCGAGTTAAAAAATTCAAAAGGTGTGAATTCGAAAATTCAAAAATTGCTAAATTTTCACTCCAACATTCGAGAAATTGTATTTAAAAATTCAAAAGTCAGAAACATTAGAAATTTAAAAAAGTTTCAAAAGTTGTATAATTTTTCCAAGATACAACAAAATTTCCTAAAAATTTTATTTTGATCATTTTTTTCTCTGATAAATAAAAAATTGTATGTATTAAAAAAAATCATCCAAAAATATAATCAAACAAGAAATATCATCAATTTTCTTTCATAAGCGAATTTAGAATTTGATAAAATAATCAATACTTCATTACATTTCTATGCATATTTTTCATTCATGTCTAACAAATTTGAAAAAACCTCTTATCAAAATCTAAACAAAAAAATCTATTACTATCAGTACTAAACCACATGTATGTACACTCATCGCCATAAACATACGAAAACTACAGACAAGAACAAAATCAACTCTGAAATTCTCTTCTTCGAAATTTGAATTATTCTCCGAAAATCAAAAAGACAATTAATCTTTCTCACAAAAAATTCGGTGAATATAAACATGAATAACTCAAAACTGCCAAAAAGCGCGAGAACCCAAATCACATAAACACTATTTTTGTTAAAGAATCGTGTGTAAACAACATAATAAATGCGCGATTCAATAAATAATTGTCTTACTTTCGAGCGCGTTCGATCGTTGGTTGAAACGGACTGGACTCGGGAGATTATTTCGAATGTGCACTCACGTTTTTTTCAGTCCAAGCATTCGCTCCACGCTTCGGTACTACGTAAACTCACATAACAATAAAACTAATTAGCGCCTGTGCCGCCTGTTAGTAACGGAATGTGGTGGAATGTATTGCAGTGTGAAATCATGCAATACACTGAAATGCACTGAAATGATTGGTTAGGTTTTATCGAAACAGCTGTGTAAATGTCAAGTGGCACCGTTAAATGGCGGCAATTTTGGAATTTTAATGTAAATATTTCTTAAAACTTAGTACATACTGCGACTCATATTTTATGACAAAGTAATGTTTTGATGTTTCCATAGAATGTAACGAAATCATTGTATCGTTAATTTTTGCTGTCATATAATTTTATCAATGAATGTCAATGAATAATTTTTTATGACAATTTGACAAGTGGCGCGACTAGCGAGATATTTTTGAACTACGTGTAATAAACAAAAACGACGTTTTTGCTTGGGGTTTAGTATTTAATTAATTGTTCAATTGATTGCAAATATTGCAATTGATTGGTATACTGCATCATGAAACATTTCGATTGTTATTGCGATCGCATTCTGGAAAAATTGGAATAATGAGATTTAATTTCAATATTCTTTCGAAGATAAAACTGTGCTTTTACAGTCAGCCCTTCCATGTGCGTAAATTATATTGCGTTAATATTTATTTATTTATTCTAAATAACTCATGTGCTTATTATGTTGATATTTGTTTTTATTCTAACCTCACTTTTTGTAATTATCACTTCTTGAATTTTTTGGATCGTTGTTTGAGCAATTAGTGACGTGATTTGAATTCTACGGTTTTTTTTTCTCAAAAATACGGTGGGATGCCTGCACGAGCGATATACATACGTATGATTTAAATATGTGGTTTTATACACCTTTTGGTGTGTTGTATATCGCTCGTGCAGGGAAGCCGAAATATTATTTTTTTGACCAAAATGGAACAAGTTTTATTAATTTGAGTTGAACATTTTTGAAAATTTTTTTAATTTCACTGGTAAATTCAAAAGTTGGTCATTATAATTGAAGAATCGAAAAATTTAAGCATTCTAAAAATTTTGTGAATTCATTTGTTCAAACAATTTTTTAATAGGTTTAAAAACTTCCACAAACATCTTTTTAAATAAAAATTCTATTTTTCACTAATCAATTCGTAAATCATGAAAATTCTCTCAATTATACAAATTTTGGAAAACGTCAAAAATATTTGATGTTCTTTTTTTCTACAAAATACTCTAAATTCTCAAAAAATACAATAAATCATAAAGTAATCAGACTGAAAAAACGTTGAATATCAAATTTTCACTAATTACAGAATTTGGAATGATTAAATTACCTCAAATCTCCATGTTCCCACTTCCAAAAACTACAACAACCCACAATTTTGTTCACCACTTTTATTTGTTTACAGATTCGCTGTCGACACAAATCTTTCTCTAAGTGGATAAAAACGAAAAACATGGACGACTTCCCACCTCACCGAGAAAACCCCATAATCACCAAACTCGACACCCCCGAGTTCCATTCCATCTTCACCCCTGAACTTCGCACCCTCGTCGATTTGTTCAAAAAGCACAACTATGAAATCCGAGTCGCTGGAGGAGCTGTGCGTGACATCCTCATGCACATGCAACCCAAGGATTTAGACTTTGCGACGACCGCGACGCCCACAGAAATGAAAGACATGTTCACGAAAGAAGAAATTCGCATGATCAACAACAACGGGGAAAAACACGGAACCATCACGTCCCGGATAAATGACAAAAGAAATTTCGAGGTCACGACCTTGAGGGTCGACCGGGTCACAGATGGTCGTCACGCGGAGGTAGAGTTCACCAAGGATTGGAAACTGGATGCGAATCGACGAGACCTGACGATCAATTCCATGTTCCTGGATTTCGAGGGAAACGTTTACGATTATTTCTATGGATACGAGGATTTGAAGAAAAGGAGAATCGCTTTTGTTGGCGAACCTGAGACGAGGATTCAGGAGGATTTTTTGAGGATTTTGAGGTGCCCGAAAATTACAATTTCAAAAGTAAAATATAAATGACTAAAATTAATGACAAACTTTTTTTCCAGATACTTCCGTTTTTATGGCAGAATCGCCAGCAGCCCAAACAACCACGAACAAAAAACCCTGGACACCATCAGAGAAAACGCTTTGGGCTTAAAAATCATCTCGGGAGAAAGAATTTGGGTTGAACTGCAAAAAATTCTGGAAGGCAATTTCTCCACGGAACTCATAACGACAATGATAAAAAATTGCCAACTGTCGAAGTACATTGGACTTCCGGAAAATCTTGATTTAGAAAACTTCATCCAAGTTAGCGAAAACGCGCAAAATCAAAAATTGTCTCTGAAACCAGTGTCTCGTGTAGCAGCCTTGCTAAGAAATACCGAAGATATCCTGAGTTTGCACGAAAGGCTCAAATTTTCAACGTTCGACAGGGAACTCGTGACTTTCATCGTCTGCAACAGGCAAAAAGTGACCAGCAACGATTTTAAGTTACTTCAACGTATCTCCGTGCATTCGAATACTAAGTACACAAGACAGTACCTAGAAGAATTGTTGCGGTACAAAGGGTACGCTGAAATTTTAGAAAAATTTCAAAAATGGGAAACGCCGAGATTCCCGATGAATGGGCACATGATAAAACCGCATGTGAAGAAAAACGCAATGATCGGAGCGGTAATTACTAAACTGAAGGATATTTGGTTGGACCGCGATTTCAAAATTACGAGTGACGAACTCAACACTTACATCCCGGACATCGTTGAAGACATCGAAGAAAAAGGATTGATGACAAAAAAGTTCAAAAATAAATGATTTTGAAAACCTACGTCAATTTGGACTTTTTCATTTATTAACTACATCGAAGAATAATTTTCTTTTCCGCAATTTGTCAACTAATACTGTGTTGATGAAAAGTTCTCGTTTTTTTCTAATTTTGACATTTGTGTAATTTAGATTTGCAGTAACTGGTTGTCTATTGAAGGATAAGTTGAATTTTCTACGAAGTTGGCGAGATTCTGTTTAATCGACAGTCCTGAAAAAAGAAAGTTGGTTCAGTATGATTTATGATTCGTGAGTTGAATAATTTTTTGGGGGAATTTACTTTTGTTCATTGTACTTATTTCGCATGCAAAAAGTCATGTAAGGGTATCACTCGAATCGGAATCGTCGGAAATATTGAAGCAATGGCAATCTTCCAAAATCAATTCGGCGTCTACGTACACAATACGAAGAGTATTGGTGAATCCAGATCCTTGTTTCCACCCTGTGACAACGACGACAGAATCTCCGGCTTTCAGGAAGTTTCGGCTTTTTCCAAACTTGATGCCAAATTGCACTCGAGCGTCGACATCTTTCAGCCAATCAGGCTGAGTAGTCTCTAAACAACAATAATCCAATAAAATAACTTGTAAATATTTAAATGACACATAATCACATTTTATTTACTGATTAAACAGTCAATAATAAATTAATCATTATTATTGGAAAGTTGACCGACATTCTTAAGAATGACGAAAAATTTCAATATTCGTCAGATTTCAGAAAATATTTTCTAAACTAATCGAAAAACTAAACAATTGGTAAAAAATTTTGAATCCCTTAACAATAAAAAACGTGCAGAATAAATTAATTAGGTAGATGGATTTTCATACCAGGATAATAAAGAGGCAAAATTCCTCGGTAAAGATGGGCCTGTCTGGCGACCTGGGCGAACCTGGTGACGGCGATGATGGGACAGCGAGGTCGGTATTTGGATAGCAAGTGCGCGGAGCGTCCGCTGGTCGTGATAACGATAATGGCACTTGCGGAACATTTAATTGAAGCGTCGACTGAAGCAATTGCAGCTCCGTGAGTCGCGTCGGTCGGAGGAACAACGTGGCTCGACAAGTCGTTGAAAATTTGAGTTTGCCAAATGGCGGCTTCGGCTTCCTTGCAAATGTTGGCCATCGTACGAACACATTCCAGAGGATATTCTCCTTTGGCAGTTTCACCTGTTTTCAAAAATAAATTTAGTCGGTGAGCATGTAAGACTTTTTTCAATGTTTGAATATGATTTTTAAAATTTTTGACTGGAGATTAACTTTAAAGATTTATTTGAAGCCTCAAATTAGGAAAATTATGAATTTTTACAACTGAACATTTGATGATTGAAAAATTCAAATATACGCATTTGAAAATATGAAGTTTTGGATTTGGAATTTTCCAAATGAACATGCCATATTTATAAACATTTAAGAATGTGTAAACATGAAATTTTAATAAAACAAAGTTAGACACCCTGACAAAGTGGATGCAACCCAACGACAACCTCCAAAAGTTGTTGGGTTGAAAAATTTCTCAAGTACGAAAAACAGTATTTGTGGCATTTTTGTGCTATTAATCACTGCCTTTTTTCATTTTATATAATTTCAGGTGATATTTGATAAAAAAAAATATATATATCAAATTCAGTTTAAATTGTCATTACGGGAATTTTATAGTGTTTATTGATTATGACATTATTTTATAATTTAGTTGTTGGTTTATAGTTTAATCATTGCAAACTATTATAACATAACTCACAATTAATTATTCATAATACATAACATCCATATGTTTTATTTCAATTTTTGATACTTAAAAAATTGTCACTTTTGTTGCAGACAGTTTATTAAGTATCGAAAATGTAAAAAAACCATATAAAAAATGTTATATATTAATAATAAGATACAATTAATAATAATATGATGATTTTCAGCTATATCATGATATATCAACGTTTTTATTAATTAAATTGTGACATAATCGATATCGGCAATTAATTATCGAAAATGACAATTAGAGGTACGTGGAATTACATAATTTTTTCGTTCAGATTCAACTTAAAATAATAAAAAACCGATATTGTGTGTTATTGTCCGCGTATAACTGCTGCGAAAATCTATTTTTATTTAACTGAAAATTCGAATATTGAGAATTAAAAAATTGATACACTGTAAGTTTAAATTTAAAAAACTGAATTGTTCCAACTGATTTAGTTCCAAAATTTTTATAACTCAAGATTCGAACATTCTGAATAAAAAATGCAAAAATCAATAATTTTAAACATCAAAATTTTAAAAATTTAAATTACATAATATAATTTATATCGAATGAAACTTAAAATATCAACATCAAAAATAGTACAATTTTTCAATCTTCCCTAAAAATTTCACATTTGCAAAAAAAAAAAAATAAAAAAAAATAAAAAAATGCCATTCAATTATACCCGAAAGCATGACACAGTCCGCGCCATCCAAAATGGCGTTCGCGACATCCGAAGATTCGGCCCTCGTAGCCCTTGGTTTTTTCACCATGGACTCCAACATTTGGGTAGCGCAAATGACCGGTTTCCCGACTCTGTTGCACCTCGCGATCATGCACTTCTGCGCCAGGAACACTTTCTCCGGAGGGATCTCGATGCCCAGATCGCCTCGGGCCACCATGATACCGTCCGAAGCCGCGATGATTTCGTCCAGGTTCGTCATGCCCTGCTGGTTCTCGATTTTGGATATGATCTTGATGTTCTTGCCTTTCTCGCCCAGGATGCCGCGGATTTCCGTCAGAGCGGCCGCGTTTCGGATGAATGAGGCGAAGATCATGTCGACTTCCTCTTCGACGCCGAACTGGAGATCGGATTTGTCTTTCTCGGAAACCGCGGGCAAATCGACGGGAACTCCCGGGAGATTCACGCCTTTGCGGGATCCCAAAGTTCCGCCGTTTTCCACGGTTGTCGTGATCACGGTAGGACCTGAAAAAATTGTTATTAGTAAATATGCGAAAAAATGACGAATTTTTGAAAATTGGAGTCATGAAGAATTAATTGGTTCAAAACATGTGATTTTTTAAATTGATTGATTACTCGAGTAATTTTAATCGTTTTCCAAAATGTTGGAGTGCAATTTTTTTGTACGAGAAAATAATTTAGTTGAATTTCAGAAAATCATGAATTTATTGATTACTCGAGTGATTTAAATCATTTTCAAAAATGTTGAAGGGCAATTTTTTTGTACAAGAAAATAATATAGTTAAATTTCAGAAAATCATGTTGAACTTGTTTATTTTGGAAATTGTTTTCTCAATTTTTTTCTCATGTGATGAATTAATTAAAAATTTAGGTATTTACTTATGTCGTTGACAATTAAAGACATCAATCCATCGTCAACGAAAATTCGATTCCCAACTTTTAATACTTTGGAAATATTTTCATAGTCTACATAGACTTGTTCGTTGTTTCCTTTTTCCATGAAAGATTTGTCTGTTGTTAGCTTGAAAGTCTGGTTTTTCTTGAGTTCAACCTCGGCACTGCCACCCTGAAAAATTTGAACAAATTAGATAAATAATATCGAAAAACGAATACAATTACAAAAATAAATATTTTACAATCGATGGAATGGATTGTCAATGGGTTAGTAATAACTTTTATGATGGAATTGATTCTTTCGATTTCACCAATTCAATTTGCCAAAAATTGAATGGGTAAAATCGAAAGAATCAATTCTATCGTAAAAATAAATATGTTGACTATCAAATTACAATAAATGATCGTTACAATAAATGTTCGTGATGAAAAAGTTTCGAAAATAGTCAAGTTTTCATTACTTTATTTTTGTAATTTTAAAAATTCTCAATTTCAAAGTACTCAATTTATTATTTTTTCAGAGTATTTTAAAATTTGTTTATCAGTTAATTAAAAATTTCATAATTACAGATTTTTGGGACATGACAAAAATGTCAAGATTCAAACATTTGTCAGACTCCAAAATTTTCCATTCTCAATTTGAAAAATTCTGAATTTTCAACAAATTTTCGAATTCCCAAATGTCGAAATCAACATCATCAACTCAAAATTTTCCAGTCTATAAACTCTAAAACTTTAGAACTTCATGATTCGCGATTCAATTTTCATAAAAAAAAAAATAAAATGAATAAAAAAATAAATAAAAGGAAATAAAAAATATGTTGGAATCAACATCATCAAGTTCAAGTTTTCATTACTTGATTTTTGTAATTTTAAAAATTCTCAATTTCAAAGTACTCAATCCATCATTCTTCAGAATATGCAAATTTAAATTTGATTATCGGTGAATTAAAAATTTCGTAATTACAGATTTTTGGGATCGGAGGAAAATTTCAAGATTCAAATTTTTGTCGGATTCCAAAATTTTCCATTCTCAATTTGCAACATTCTGAATTTTCAACAAATTTTCGAATTCCCAAATGTCGAAATCAACATTAAGTCAAAATTTTCCATTTTATAAACTCTTAAACTTTATAAATTCATGATTCGCGATTCAATTTTCATAAAAAAAATAAAATGAATAAAAAATAAATAAAATAAAATGAAAAATAAAATGTTGAAATCAACATCGTCAAGTCCAAGTTTTCCAGTCTATAAACTCCAAAACTTCATAACTTCATGATTTGCAATTCAATTTTCATAACAAAATAAATAAAATAAAATAAATCATCGAATTTGTTTACATGTTTTCATTTTCAAACATTTACCCCTTCCAACAATCCCGTTCTAATTTCCGGTCCTTTGGTGTCCAAAGCAATTGCGACGGGAACGGAAAGTCCGCTCTTTTTAGACAAGTTTTCCTGGGCTTGGCGGACGTTGGCGATTGTTCCAGCGTGGTATTCGTGCGATCCGTGAGAAAAGTTGAGACGAGCGACGTTCATTCCGGTCTCAATCATTTTTTCGAGGGTCTCGACGGAGCAAGAAGCTGGCCCGATGGTGCAGATGATCCCGGAAAGCCGCACGAACGACGCATGGGAGTCGATGTCCAGGGCGCAAATGTGGTCCAGGTGATTCTTGGCATAAAGGGCGTTGGTGTTTGGTGTTCCCGCCATCTGCGACATTGAAAATCATTTTTTTATTCGTTATCTCGCGAGGTTTTAGGGGCCACTCAAGTATTACGTTACGTTTTTTCGTTTTTATTTGCTTAATACTTGACTTTTACGGACTTATCATATTTTTTCGGATTTCCAGAATTTTCAGAAATTTTGAATGTATACTTTCAGTCTAAACATTCGAGAATTCTCGAAGTTTTTCGAATTTTCGCAGATTTCTTAAGATTAATTAGGGTTTTCGTTTTTCCAGTCATATTAGACTCCATCTGACTGGAAAAACGAAAATCCAAATTAATTCAATAGGTCTAGTGAAAAATTACACAAATATTAAATTTCTCAAAATGGAAGAACTTTTTTTTCGAATTATTCAGAATTTTGACTCTATTTTACGGAATTACGTAACGAAATACTTGAATGTCATTCTCAAGACACCAACTGAAGTAACAACAAAATTTTCGGAAAAGGAAATTTTTGCATCAATTTGGGTTCCAAAAAATGCGATTTCCAAATTTTTTGATTGCAAAAAAAAAGAAATTGCATTTTTAATCAAGCTTGAGTGTAAAACAGTACGAAAACGAATTTTTCAATTTTGTTACATTTTTATCTATATCCTGAAATAAATGAATAATAAATAAAATATACATTCAATTTTCATTTTAATGAAAATCGAAAATTTAGCATTTCAAAAAACAAAACTTTTCGTCTTCTAAAACACGAAAAATAAGACAATAATTACCTACTGTTACTCCAGTTCTGTCTGCGAAGGTAAATTACTAGTGAAGAATAATTGCTGAAATAGATGTTCTTCTGGTACAACAAAATTTTGATGGTGGGGCCGAAACGACGAACGTGTTCTTATTTCACTAATAAATTTACCTTTCTCATTTTTCGACTAAAAAATTTGTGGTAACAACTGATAGTAAATTTCCAACGATGCAACTATTCTAGAAAGCGTTTTTCAGGCGAGAAATAGTAGCGGTTCATGCGCAAAAAGCGCATTTTCAAATTTTGTACATAATTTATTATTTTCTGAAGTATTCAAATATTTCGGGAGTATTGACAAAATAAATATTGAATATTAATAAATATTACCTAAATTAATAGTAAATAAATTTTTCGGGATAAGATAACAGACGGAAAATTTTCTATTTGCAATGACTCAATAAAAATTAAGGCCAAAAAAAGTTCAAATATTGAGTCAAAATTATTAAGTTCATTTGAAATTGTAGCTTTCAACAATAAATCTTCGACGTTGGGATATGGAAATAAATTGTATATTTTACACATCACGTCTTATACGTTCGATGTCTAATCAGCTTGTTCTTATCACATAAAACTACGTAATTCTATTTACACAATGTAAAATGACATGAACTGATAATAGCGGAATATTGATAAATGGAATTGTACAAGCTGATGGTGAATTTATGTGCAATGCAGTGACATTAACAGAAGTTTTTCGTGCGCTATTTTTTGGGGATATGCAAAATTTACGAGAAAAATGTATTTTGTTCATTTGTTGATCGAAACAATTTTTCTAAACAAGTGCTGCGTAATAAAATAAAATTATTTCGAGATTTGGGATTTGATGGATGGACAAAAATTGTATTTGATGTAATAATAAAAAACGGTGTTTTTTGAAAGTCGAAAAAAGTGATTTTGGAAAAAAATAGTCGTTACTGATCGTTTTTTATTTACAATTCTCATGTGTATGAATAAACATTTCATTTTGGAAACCATAAAATGAATTGTTATTTTGTTAATTTTCTCAATTCAATGATTTTGCATTTTTTTTGCAAATTATTCAATTACCAATGTTATTTTTCAAATTATTGATTGACAAATACATCTACTATTGGAAGTATAATTCGGATTCTGTGAAATTAACTATTGTAAAAAAACTAACGATTGTTTAAAAAGCGTGAAAAAGTCAATTTTAGACTCGTTTGAGAAAACGAAATTATTTTTCAGCATTATTAAACTTGAGCAATAAAATTTCCTGATCGTCGTAGAATTATTAATTATTGCGACAAAAAAAAAAAAAACAGTTTCGAAACTACACGTACATTTCATCATGGAATTACCCCGAAATTTGTCAGTTATAAAATTTCGATGTTGAATCAATTGTTAATAATAGAATTTTTGATAATTTTCGATAACTAAATTGATTTTCGATGTTAATTGAAATCTCTGAATTTTTAAACGAAAAATTTTCGAATGTTGTAATATGCATTATTTTCAGTTATTTAAAATCGGGAGTTAAAAATTCCAAAGTTACAGAATTTTCAAACTAAAACTTTCTTATTTCAATTTTATCAATTTTTACAATTTAGCAACTTTTAACTTTTGTACTAAAATTTTCAAGATTCCAGTATTTTAGAATCAAATTTTCCAACATGTTTGCAACTTTGCCTACACAAATTTACATTTTCAGCTCCTGAAATCAAAACTCAAAAAACGAAGAATCTCGTAAAAAAACGAAAAATCCCACAAGAATAATATACTCTCACAACCAACAACTTACATAAATTTTAAAAAACTTTCCCGAAAAATAAAAAATCCATGAAAAACCAATATCCAAAAATAAATTCCACCGCTACTATTTCGAAACACATACAAACACGTCCAAACGATTAATTATACAATAAAAAGTGCTTTAGTGAAAAAAAAAAATAAAAAAATACCCCAACATCAAAATAACCAAAAAAATCAGAGGCGAACTAAAAAAGGGGGTGATCAAGGAAAAGTAAGAACACTAGGAGTAATAAAAATAAACGAAAAATAGTGGACAACGAACAGGAAGAAAAAAGACAGCCAACAAACAGTGGTAAACTCATGGTAAATTCGTCTGCTGTACCTTATCGTCGTTGCTTATCCAAACCATTTTGAAGGGCTGCTCAAATGAAAGGGAAACACGAATTAGTGATCGTTCGTGCCACTTTCGTGCGCAAGGGTACCGAAATTCAAAGGAGCTATTCAATCGTAGAACGGCGGCGCTTAACAATATCGCAGTTTTTCGCATTACACATCACGGTCTTCTCTTCTCTCGGGATATTTCGATGTTCAACTATCGATTTTGGCATCGTGTACAAGTTACTTTAGACTATTGCACCTTTCGGTAAAAATAGAGCTTTTCAGGTTAATGGAAAACTCGAAAAAAAGGGCACACAATGGGTTGGTGCTGATTGGTGTTAATTTACTTTGGAATCATTTTTGCTAGAGATAGTTTTCATGCGAATTTTTACGATTTTTGGAGCGTTGTATGATGTTTTTGGAATTTTGGAGTCATAATTTGTAAGTTTTTTAAGTTAGTAATGAGAAATACCGGAATATCGAGTTTGGATTTTTTTAATATTCTAAGCTGAAGATCTCGAGTTTTCAATAAATTTGATTTAAATTCTCGAATTTTAGAAATTCAAAATCTTTGTATTGGAATTTTAAAAATTTGAAAGTCAAAATCTCATCATTATTTTTCAAATTCGATACGATTACTTGCTTTTGTGCGATTTAAAAAATTTTTACAAAAACACTCATTAAACACTATTTTTCAACTTCAGATTTGTTGATTGAAAAATTAAAAAAATTCAATCTTCAGTTTTTAATAAATTCGATCTGAATTTTAGAATTTTATGAACTCCACATTTTGGTATTGTAATGTACATACTCAACTTTAAAACAGTCATTTTTGTTCAAATTCAGATTTGTTGATTGATGAATTAAAAATGTTTAATCTTCAGTTTTTAATAAATTCGATTTGAATTCTCGAATTTTATGAACTCTTAATTTTTGTGTTGCAATTATCAAATTTCAATTATTCAATTTTTGTAATGTTAAACATTCGTAATTTCAGAATACGTACATACTCAACTTTTATTTTTTTTTTCAGAACATTCGAAGTTGGATTTGCTGAGTGATGAGTTGAAAATTTCAAAAAATTCGTTGTAAAGGAAAATAAAATAAAACAAAATCAGCAAGAAAACTGTCTGTAACAATAAAAGTGCAATAATTACTGAATTTGTTACACAATAAAATGCGACACTGTTAATAAAGTAAGCATCACTTTTTTAATCATTTGCCTTCATGTAAATTGTAACTGATGAAATTGTGAGTCCAACATAAATTTTTAAACAAACAATGCAAGATCGGATTGTTAATAAACATCACGGATGACTTTTGTATGCAAAAATTAATAATTAATGGAATGTTAAATGAAAAACCTGAAAATTTCAAGATTTCTTGCAACTGAAGCATAATGCTTTGTTTAATTTTGTAATTTTTCACTTGTTAATGAAAAATAATAAGCCATTTAATGCAAATTAAAACTTCTATTGTAAATTTGAGTTTCCAAAAAATGATGGCAATATTGAGAAATCATTCAATTATGGTAATTTAATTACAGCAAAAATTTGTTTGAAAAATTATGCTAATATGATTTATTTTCCATACAAAAAATGTACATTTTGCATGGTCTTTACAGAAGTACGAAGAGAGATTGAAATTTTATGGAATCAAAAATTTTTGAATATTTGAATAAAAATATTCGAATTTAATGAGACAACTGAAATATTGTTACATTGTTCGCAAAACTTTGCATTCTCAAAAAAGATGTTCCAATGAATGATGTAATTAATGAAAATGTTTTTATTGTATATGAAAAATAAGAATTGTGAATTATTTGTTCAATACAAAAACAATTTATTCATGTTGTAATTGCCAAAATAAACAACAAAAGTAATAAAAATTCCAAAGTATGAATTAATCAATTTTTGAACAAATAATTACAGCAAGGTCATTAAAGTGTAAGTTATTTTCCATTTTTTCCCAAAGTTGTTTTTATTTTTCAATTCGAATGTTGAAAATACGTTGAAAAATACAAAGACTGAAAATTCAATTAAATTAAAAAATATATATACATAAAAAAGAAGTGATGTTTTTGAATTGTTGGTATATTTTAAAATACATGTTAAAAAAAATACATAAAAACATATTGAAAATCTGAACTTTCAAATATAAAATTTTGATAATATTTAAGTTTCAAGTTTCAACAATAATTTCATTTTGATAGTTCGTTTAAAAAATTGGTCAAGTGAAATGTAAACATGTGGAAACTCAAAAAACAGAAACAATAAAATTGAGAATTCAAAAATTCAAACCTTTTTCAAGAATACAGAAAAATTATTTTCTGAGCGAATTTTTTTCAAAAAACCTGTAAAAATGACTATTAAAAAAAAAAAAAAGAAATGTCTCCACATAAAAACAGTGATTCCACAAATTATAAAAATGTGCATTTACCAATGTATATCAACAAATAAGAAAATCCTGATATTTCCATAAAAATGTCCAAATCTGTACAACAGGGAAGCACTATAAAAAAAACATCGAACATTAACTACAAAACTAACAAAATTGTGCTTAACTCTGACAGAACTTGCAAGAACTTGTCAAAAATCTGACAATAGTGACAATTATTTTAACCTCAAGGGAGGAACTCAGCATACAATTATCAAGGTCGCCCGCGTTGCATCCTTGTTATACAACCAAAAGCCGTTGCAAGAAATCAATGAAATATAAAAAAAAAACGTTCATAACGCCCGCTAAACGTCCCTCTGCAAACTTGAAATTTCCCGAAAAACGTTTCTTCCCTCTCGTCTTCCGCGCGGAAGAAAAAGTTGGAATGCATATAAACGCGGTTATTTTTAACCCGTGGCGGGGAATATTTCTGCCGAAACGTGCATTTTGCGAGGGGAAGAAGAATTTTACGATTCATCGCGGAATAATGAATGAAGGAGTGACGTTACCTTTTTAAAATCCTCGAGAACGCACGTAACCGGAATTTGTTTGAAATTGAAGGGACGCGGAGTCGCCGGTTTTGGTGACGATTTTCAATCAAAATTTTTGCCAGAAAATAAATGGCCCGAAGATGCCAATTTTTTTTCACGGTTGAATTGAATGTGCAGAATGTCGTCTGACTTCGGA
This sequence comes from Platygaster equestris, assembly GCA_030522785.1. Taxonomy (NCBI): domain Eukaryota; kingdom Metazoa; phylum Arthropoda; class Insecta; order Hymenoptera; family Platygastridae; genus Platygaster; species Platygaster equestris. The sequence continues at coordinate 673 of JAPYZK010001115.1, read as the reverse complement.
TGACATTCGTGAAATTTCGAAGGTCATGGAGAAGGGATAAGGGGTTCTGAAACTTCGTGCTTTGACGTCGAGTATATTCTTGTCTTTTTTTAAAATCGTTAGATAGAAGAGAAGCGAAATCAAGTAAAAAAGGAACGCGTGTCGGTAAGGTAGAAAGCTAACTATGCTTCACTCAATTGCATCAACGGTTTTAATTGACTCAACGGACTCAAATTCAACTGCAAACCAGCCGCACTCAGTCGATTGCAATCGATTCTCAGCTGTTCAACCGTTCAACTTCAACGTGAGAGAAAATTTGACCAGGTGTGGTACACTTCGTAGGAGTCGCCGCCTCGAATTCTTTCGCCACTTTTTGTAATTCATCCTGGTCGATCCAGGCAGCGCTCTACAGCACTTTTTGAACCGCGCTCGCAGTATGAATTTCATTTCAAGCTGAGCTAGTACAATAATTGATCGTAAAAATACAAAATTTTAGGAATCCAAAAAATTATCCAAATTTTCAAGAAAAATAAAAAATTTTCAAATTTTCACGAAAAATTGTTTTTGAAGAAAACCCGAAGAAAAAGCGACCTCCAGAAATCGATCAGAATGCACATGTATAGACAAGCCCGAAAGGGGAGAGTTCAGAGATATCGCGATTTTCGAAGTTGCTCCGATCCCGAATGTGTCATAG